>JARFOC010000360.1:351050-370747 GCA_031763485.1 Osmoderma eremita | reverse complement strand
GTACATGTATTGAAATATTACTTGTATTTCTTGTTATATAAATTTTTTTTTGCAAAACCACGCTGCTTTTATTTTTTTGGTTGGTGTACGTTCAATTTTGCGAGTGACTGTATGAAGTATATGCTGCGTCTTCAAGAATTTTAGACTTTTCAATCAGATCCCGTCGCAATTTTCATAACCCTCTAGTGCTAAAAATATTATATTACGCATTAGTTAGAAGTAAACTCGAATATGCACCTGTAATCTGGTATCCAATTTATACCTATCTAGATTTAATGTCAGAAATGCTACAAAAAGTTTTTTTTTTAATACCTACCATAGAATTCAGAATATCTACCCTGATAGATGATCTGGTTATAATTTTCTGCTTGAACGACGAAGGGAACGTTACAGCGCCACATTGTTTATGGCGAACTTATTAAATTCTCCTTATCTATTATTACAAATACACTTTTTAACCCCCACTTATGCTACCCGTTTCCCGTTTCATGTTGCTATTTCATTCTAATGTCTTCCAAAAAGCTTCCTTAGTTTACATTGCTAGAAATTTTAATATTTACTTTCCTAATACCATTTAGTTTAGTTTAGCAGTTAATTTGTGATTGATACCTCATAATAATTAGTATAATGTCGTTTAAAAATTATCATTTTTACCCTTACATTACTAAAATATAATTTGTTAGTATAATTTTTTTTAATTTCTCACTTCATTGTTGTGTATATTATATTGTATTACACTACATTATGTTTCTTTCTTTATATGTTGGGTCTTTTAAATGGTGTTACACTGTTGGACGAATAATGATTCTTATCATTATTATTATTATTAGGTGTATATATGATTATATGATATAAACCTATGGAAAAATGAATGAGCACCTATTGAATTAAAAAGTAATGTTTATGGTGCTCCATACATTTTTCCATCGGTGTATAATCATATCTACTATATATGATGATCTAATATATGATCATAATTCATAATGATCTTTTTAAACAAAATTCAAAAGTAACTTCCGTGGACACGTATTTTATTTTTTTATATTTTTATCCTGTCAAATTCCGTTAAAACACGGAATGCGCGCCCATACACAAATATATTTACATATAGTAAATGGGTGGCACTTTCTTC
The DNA here is from genome assembly GCA_031763485.1 of Osmoderma eremita. Taxonomy (NCBI): domain Eukaryota; kingdom Metazoa; phylum Arthropoda; class Insecta; order Coleoptera; family Scarabaeidae; genus Osmoderma; species Osmoderma eremita. The sequence continues at coordinate 369,615 of JARFOC010000360.1, read as the reverse complement.
CCACAGTTTTCAATTAAGAGCTGACTTAAAGTGTTTATCTCCCTAACGTAGTAGTTAGAAACGAAGAAGTTGCTACTGTGTTACACGTTTTATGCATACTTTTTGACATGCATATGTAAACTTCAGTACAAATACGTTTTACCGCTATTGCAAACCATCGATACATGGAGCATTTCGAGAATAAGTTATATTTTTCAACCCTTTTAAAACGAGGTAAACAGATAAAATGCAGAAATAGAAATAATCTGAAGGGGAAGTTGAAAGATTTCCTGATAAAGTAGGTGGCGTTATACTGAACCAAATCATTTTTTTTTCTTTTACTTGTTTCTTTTCGACGTCTCTGTAGGTATGTATTAAAAATAATATGAATTCTCACAGGTAAGCACAATAATATGAATGCTGCGTTGTGAGTTGTAAACTTAACATTTCGGTTTCATTTGCATATACAAACACATACCACACGATCATCGATTCGCGTATTCGAAAACTAAAATTAGCAAATATCAAAGAAACCAATACGAAGAGATCAAAGAATTTCCAACGTCATCTAGACCGAAATTCCGTGCGACTACGGCGCCGTTAGCGATGAACCAACCTTGTCACATAATAAAGTTTCGCCTAACATTAGCTCTACATACATACGTAAAATTCGATCACCTGTAAGTGAAAAGATATTTGATATTTTACATCACTCCTCAAAATAAACGGATATTACATAAAATTTATAATAAATTTTAACAAGACTGATAAATATTTGTCCATTTTTTTAAAAATATTTGTAAGCAAGTATCTGTGCATCTGTTGTGACTTAAACTTATTTGGATGTGAAGTTGTTGGCAGACTAATATAAAATGTGGCATTTTGAATGTACGAAACATACTGAAAAAATCAATTTTATAAAAGTTCTATTGACATAATTCTCATAAAATAAATAATAAATTACTAACACGGTATGATCCCCACGAGCAGATAAAAGCCTTTGGGATCTTGACGGCATGGACAGGATTACAGTGTTAAAAATTCAGGGATCATATCCCATTCCTCTCCGAATTTGTAATTCTTGAAGCGGATTCTTGGCATATTTCGTGCATCAACACGTCTTCGCAAAGCATCCCGGCATGTTTAATTGGATTATCATCTGGGATATTGGCTGTTCACTCCATTCTCTCTATATCAACTTCACGGAGCTAGTTGGCCACGATGCATGCTCGATGGGACGAGCATTTTCGTCCATAAAAAATCTATTGTTCTCCAACTGCTACGACATATGGCGAAACAATGCGTCACGGAAACTCATACAGATATCTCTTGCCATCAGCGACAGCTACACTTCCTATGAAATAAGGGTCGGTGTGCTGGTGCTTATACTGCCGGCCCATACTATTACATCACCACCCTCATATTAAGGCCTTTAGGGAGAAATTGTGGATTATTGCGTGTCCCGGATTTACACCAAATCAGAAAATTATTATCTCGCAACGTAAATCTGGATTCGTCACTGAATCGCCCTATTATTTATGACCCTACCACATTCCGCGGGCTATTTTATGCTTTGCAGTAAGCTGCAGAACAACAGTTTTCGGGCGTATAAGTCAAAGCTATGCAAATGACGTGTTTGCGTTCCAGTGGTAGCAGCAAGCTCACTCCGAAGCTGGGTTGCATTAAGATCGAGTTCTCCGTGCCAGTTGCGACAAATACAGATCATTTTTTGGTATTGTTGATGTTGGCCGAACGTTTCCAGATTCCATAGTCTAGAAATGCCGCGTTAAAACTAGAAATGACGTCACGACGAAGAAAAGAGGGACCGAAACTCGCATCTTAATCTTTTATTAATGCGATCATATATTCCCGCCCGACAAATCTTTTCTAGACTCCTTTCCTTGCTGTAAGTATCTATGGCCGAATGTCATCCTTGGAGTACTCACAGATCAACTTTGAAGGATCAAAAAGTTTCAGAGCTGGACCGACAAGTTTGATGAACGAAATTGTCATAGTCTTCAACGAAGCCCTTGTTGAGTGGCAATTAGCTTCATCAGCGAAAACTCGCGTTCACGTTCGCGTGAAAAAATAGTAATGGTATTCAGAGCCCGTATCAAATGCAATAGTCCATTCGAGAATGTATTGACCTAATCCACGAATTATTTCTTTCATTTAGTTGCAGTCTGATTTACACGTTTCTAATCTCTACTTCTCCGAATGGCAATTGCGTATTAATATCTTCAGATCAATGTTTTTGATCAAGTCATCGTTTTTGCTATCAAACAATCTTCGATTGATTGTTTCAACTTTGTATAAAATATACTTGGATTAATGGGAAGATCATTTCTTGAATCTTATTCATAGTAAAAAAAGTAAAACTACGAAAACGAAGATCACGTAAAGCAGCAGCAACACGTTTATAATGGAGTCGACAGTTCTGTTTCTTAAAAAACTTGTGCCGGTACTTTCCGTGTTGCGGTTCTGTAGGTCCAAACTTAGTTCTGTTAATTCTTGGTGAGCGCCATACATTTATCCTGGATCCAATAAAGTGCTGTAGAAGCCGATTCATTTTCGATCCCCACCATGAGGATCTCGCTTATTATTGGAGATAGAGGGTAGGTTTAAATTTGGCAAAGTTGCCAACGTTTATGTTTATTATGAACCCGAAGAGATAATAGACCAGTGACACAAATGACGTGAGTTTTTTTAAACGTAAAAAACTCATTTAATTCTTCTTTTAAAAACACGTTCTGGAGGTTACTTTTGATCTCCTCGAAATTTTTTATTGACGTTTCGATTCTTTCATCGACTTTCTCATTTCTTATCGCCGCCATATAGGATTTTGACACTGGCAGAAAGAGTTTTTTCTGATTTCAACCATGTGCACATGTTGATAGAAGTTTTTAATATTATGATTTAATTAAGGAAGAATACATTTTAATATTAAATAAGGTATAGCCATGAAATTTAAAACTGACAAACATTTCAATTATCGTTCATTAGTAATGGGAAACCTACGAAGAGAAACAAGATATGTTAAGTATTCGAACCGAAATACAACAATAAGGAGTACAATATATTTTGCAATTGTGTCCAGAACAACAGCCACATCGTACTATTTTTCTAGATCTTCATAGAAACTTGGTCGAGAATGGATCGCTTATCAAGCCGTGTGATGTTTATAATAACCTGAATTTGAATGAAAATCAACGGGATGTTCTATAAATTTAGCAAGTTTGCCAAATTTAAACCTACCTTCTATCTCCAATAATAAGCAAGATCCCAATGGTGAGGTTAGAAAATGAATCAAAAACTTTGAAAATACGTGGAAAAAGGTGCCGTAACACCATTTCGGTACGTTCTGTGACAAAAAAGGCACTGTATGCAGTGGCGGCTGGCGTATATAAGAGCTGTCGGACTGCAGCACTGACTAAATTGTACAAAAATAAAAATAAATCTCTTTTCATATACATAGACAAAATAAAATTTAGATTATGCATTAATAATTAAAACAACATTGCATTATTTTAAATTTAGATATTAAATCGTTTCCGCACACAAATCAATACAATAATAAAATTAATACAATGTCTCCCGGCGGAAAAGTTCTTAGCGCCGTTTGATGTGTCGAATGACGTGCCTGGTACATCCGAACTCTCGCTGGTATACGGCGAACGGGGCTGCCGACATCGTGGTACCGTTTAGTTGTTCCATGACGTGCATCGTTTTAGTCAACAGCACCGTGTTGTATTACGTAAATTCAATGTGAATTTGTCTGAAGAACATTTAAAAGTCCCCCTTTCAAAGTGAAGTTTTGAAGAAAAAACTGAAATCAAATCACTGGGATGGCCTACGCCCACAATAACTTTAAATCAGACTGGAGAAAGTAAAGACGATTTTTATAATAGACAATTTATAACAAAATTTAGGAAGATGTTTGGTGGATATGTGGTGAAAAAACATATAGATTATTTTGTTTTCCATGCTTGTAGTTTATAGGTAAATCTTCATGGAGCTCCAAGGGCGCAACAAACTTGAGGCATTTGCAGAGATATATTAAAAGACGCCGTGAAAATAAACCCCACATCATGAACGTTCTTAATCTCATGAATATCGGTCGAGAGAACATTGTCACTCAGGTAGATAGCGCTTATAGACAGTCGATTAAGAAACATATTGAACAATAGAGAAAAATAGATATATTTTGTGAAAAATTATTGATGGTATAAAATGTTGTGAAGAATTTGAACTGGCGCTCCGCGAGCATGAGTCATCAAAGAATCCTAGAATTTTGGGAGGGTTAATTGACTTAATGGGCAACGTGGATAGAGCAATTTAGGAGCATGTTCAAAGCGATAATAATAATAATTATTATTATTATCAGGTTTTGCTTCAGACTTGGGCAAAGTGCAAGAGAAGCTTTTGCAAAACTTCAGCAGGCCTACGGAGCCAGTGTTTTGTCAAAAGCCCAGGTTTTTCGGTGATTTAAGTCATTTTCAGAAGGAAGAGAGTCGACGGGAGATGAGCCACGCGGCGGAGGGCCTTCAACTGCAAGCACCGATGGCAATGTCGGCAAAATTCGCGATATTGTGCGTTCAGATCGTAGGTTGACGGTCAGAATGAACGGAGAACAGTTGAATTTGTCTCACACCACCGTTCATCAAGTTTTGTCCAATGAATTGGGAATGAGAAAAATCTGCTTGAAAAAGGTTAAAAAATACCTTTCGCAGGAACAAGACGACATCAGGAGAGAAAGGTGCATTGACTTTTTGGAATCGATTGAAAATAATGAAAAATGTTTGAACCGTGTCATTACTGGTGATGAGGGTTGTTTGTTCGAGTATGACCCGGAAACAAAAGCCAGAGCATGGAATGGCACACTTCGGGCTCTCCAAAGCCCTAGAAAGCAAGAATGAGCAAATCAAAGATCAAGGCCATGCTGATTTGTGTCTTTGATAGCCAGGGAATCGTTCACAAAGAGTTCGTGCCTCAAGGGCAGACAGTTAATCAACATTTTTACCGAGAGGTTCTCGAAAGACTCCGAAAAAGGGTCATTCGTGTGAGACCAAACATAAAGAACGATTGGATCCTATATAATGACAATGCGCCTTGTCACACAGCAATTCCCATAAACCTTCACCTATTCACCTGATTTGAGTCCTTGTGACTTTTTTGATTTAAAATTCATCTGAAGGGACATCATTTTGTGACACTAGAAACATTCGAACGGCTGTAACCGACCACAGCTAAAGGCGATTCCATTATCCGAGTTCCAGCGCTGCTATGAGGAATGGAACCGTCTCTAACGCTGTGTGGCTTCCCAAGGGAGTTATTTTGAGGGAGACAACGTTCAATTCAATCATATTCAAATAAAAATATTTAAAAATATCAGTCTAATTACTTAATTTACACACCTCGTATGTTAGCGATTTGTCAAGAATATATAAAAAGTGAGATTTCTACAACCGCCTTTGTTGCCATAATTGCTGATGACACAACAGGCATTTGTGAATTTGTGCAGTTCTTATCACTAAAAACTCACGAGCCGCCACTGACTGCATATATTACATTGGTAACTTGAGCGGTTTTTTATACTGTTTGGCTCCTATTTAAAGACGTAAATGTTTTCGATAGTGTATACTGCCATTTCTTTGCTCATGAACGATATTTATTTTGTAGAAATTATAACTCACGCAGCGTTGCTACGGAGTAGCGGACGCTCTATACGGTATGTGTGACGCTATATCCCAAGTATGTTTTCCCATACCAAACCTGCATAATGCAATGCAAAAGATTAGAGTAAAAAATAACACCCAGTGGGTCTTTTTCCTTCACAAACTGCACTAGTTGTGATTGTAGGTGTACTTTGGTGCATGTTTTGTGCGTAGGAAAGGTTTGGTCACGAATTAAATTGGCTTAATAAATTCAATAATTGGTTTGTTTTCCACGGCAGACATATATAAGTGCAACCTCGAACCAGATGCTCTTGATGACGTAATTCGCAAATCATGGCCTATTAAAAGAGATAAAGATGCATCGCACACTCCTAAAAAAGAAAGCTGAGGAATGTTGCTATATTTTCCTCTATGCAAGGCATTTTGATTGAATTGATTTTTGTGTGAGCACAACGTTCTATTTATATTAACAACAAGAACTGTTTGTTATTACATATTTATTTCTAAAGAAGCCAGATTGAGCTACGCACCATAGGCGCGCGCTTGATAGTAAATACATACATAAAATAAAATAAATAGTGTGTTGTAATTAAAAGAGGTATCACTTTAAGGAAGGCGCGGAACTCCTTTATTCAATGGCCAGCAACATCTGCAAATCAAGCGCTTGCGTTGATAGTTGATGCAAAACTATCAACCTATCAATACAATACCATCCTGTAGCAAGTCAAATCTATTAATAAAACATTATACCCACCTTATTATAAAGTAAAGAACCCAAAGGAGCTATGTTACCCTTTTGGAATCATCATTAATGAAATTTCCACCGAAATAAACCTGCAGGAACTGATCGATCTCACTGCTTTGCCATTATTTGAATTTTTAGAAGATGTCCTTAGACCATAGATTTGTCAAGCAAAAAATTGAATATAATAATAAAGTGGGGCTGTGATGGTGCAGAACAGAATAAATACAAACAAAATATTACTGAAGGGAACCATAAAACGAGTAAAGATAATTCCAGTAGTTATGGCTTTATTAACATCATACAAATACACCAGAAGAATATGAGAGTTCTGGTGGTTCCCACTAGTATAATTTTAATAGCTTCCATTTTTCTATTAATTTTATTTAATTGCTATATTTTATACAAATCGAATCTACCAAACTCTTATCATTTTTATCGAATGCTTTATTGGTGTACCTATATCTTTCATTCTTGCTTTAATTGCTGACGTCAAAAAATGGGAACTAAAACTGACAAAACAAACTACAAAACCTCACATTCTGTTCACGTGGTTCGGCTTTCTTTAAAAATGCTTTATTTGTTAATATGTGTATAGCTAGTATTGTGTCGTGTTTCTTTTTTGCCCTTTATTTCATTTATTAAGAAAATGATGATGTGCTTTTATTGTAATCACTACAGTGAACAGAAGAAGTGCAAGTATTTTTCAAAGAACTCAGAGTTAAAGAAATAAATTGATTAATTGATTGTATTGTATACACACAGTCTTGGATATAGAAGGGTGTAAAAATAATACATTAAAATAATAAAAGAACCTGATAAAATGAAAAAATAAAGTGTGCCAACCGGTGGTCACTATTAATGGTGACAAGGAAAACCACCAAGTAACAAAGATATACACCAGAATGTTGAACTACTACAGAAGAGAAAGAGAAAGTATTTCAAAAATTGGCACAGTTTGAAGAGCCTGAGTCCATAGTGATGGCATTGAAACTCTTCTTGGTTGCCTTCTTTTTAGAATTTGTGACTGTGTTTAGCAACCTATGAGCTTTCTTTAGATCTCTTGCACTTTTTCTTTTTTAGCGTCTCCTTCATCTTTAACTCGCTGTTGTTCCAATCTTTTCTGCAGCGTTAACAGTTCCCGACTATTTCTCATATTAAGGCAGTTCGATTCGGTTAATTTATGCAAGACATGCCTACGTTCCAATACCATAAATATAACGGACACAGGTATTTTTCACTCTTTGGATGCGCTCCGTTGTAATCTTATCTAAACGAGAGTGGTAAAGTGTATGTGTTCGCAAACATTTGCTTGTACGTGCATTCAGTCGTACAGTTGACAATGGAAATCCTCATATCTCCGAAACAATTAACCAAATTGCTTTGAGGTGAGGAGTGATCTAACATATTGTGTTTAGAAAATTAATAAACAGAGAAACCATAGAAGAAAAAATGATATGAAAGATGGTATCTAACATTCTTCTACTATAATTATAAGCAAAAGTTAGTGAATTTACATTAAACATATTAAGACGCCATGAACTAACTTCGCAATAATTGTAATAGTAGAGGGATAAAGGGCAGTAAAGAAAATTTTGCTTATTCGTTCCAAGTTAAGATCATGCATAAAGAAGACACACATGTGGTAAAAGCGACGCTAGTAATATGCATCATCAAACATACTGTGAAATTTGAAAAAAATTGTTCAAAAATTCGGTAGCCAAAGTTGGGGGCTAGCCTACTTAGCACCCACAAATAGAAACTACAATGAACAGAAGAATAAAATTGTCACATTGTCATCGCTGGTCCTAACAAATGCGATGCCGAATTCATTTCACAAAAGATACTTAACCAGATACGTACTAATCGTGGCAGAAGTAGATTCTGGGCCCACAAGTTTGGCCTAGCCGATAATCCACTCTGATCATTTGCATGTTTGTTCGCGTCGCAGATCATACTGCAATACGGGTGAATCACCTCGCTTTCTCACCACCAGACTGTTTAAACCACCCAAATGTTTTAAATTCAAGGAGAATTTTAACATTAAACATGTATGGTGTGAGGAAACTTTCCATCAAATTTCAGACAAGACACAGAACGTGAATATTTATTGGTGTGGACCCAGCTTAAGACAACAAGAAATTAGAATTTGAAATCCGCAATATTTTTTCCCGTTGTTTCTAAAGTTAATGTTTGTGTTTTCTCGATTTATATAGGCGTTATATTTATTACACTGTGCTATAATTTAAAATAGAACTAGATTTGTATGATTATATACAGTGCGCCCCTAAAATATGGAATAAATTCAGTGAAAGCCAAATAATTTTTCAAATACGTGCAGACATTAATTTATGTTGTGTTATGATTACACTCTAAATAGTAGGATAAGTAGTAGTAGGATTAAGTATTTTAACTAGCGACTGATATTATATATTATTATGGTATGCAAATATTGCCAGAGTACTCCTATGGTGACGTCAAGTAGCCCTTTTGTGCAAGGTGTACTTCAATATTATAATTATCAGTGAGTTCAATCTGAAAACTATATTTTATTAATTATTTATTATATTGTTGTAAATTATGTAAAGTGATTGTACTTATTTCTGCATTGTAGGAGCGTTCCCTCATACTTGCTAACCTTTGCCCCTAATAATGTTTAATGAGTCGTCGTACGTCATTTTGTCTAGGTGACCAGATTCGTAACTATTTTATATATTTGATGTAATTTGTTTTATAATATACAAGTGTTTCATATAAAATAAGGGAGTAACTGATACCAATTTTAATATGCCAACATTACTAGGTTGCCTATCTTGGCTATTCATTTACTTTGTTGGTTATGTTTATTATTTACATTTTCTAACATATACACAGGTGGGATGTTTCCAAAATTTGGAAATTATAAATGCTGCCGAATAATGAATAATACTTTCGGGCATAGACTAGTCCTGCAGGTTTTATGAGCGACGTTAGTTAATGCTAATCAGTATACTTCAGCCGCTTAGGAAATATTTTGTTTTTGAGTGCTAATTTAACCACCATGAAAGACGCTTTAAATTCTCAGACAGCCATTATTTTCTTTCTATGTCTTAAAACGTCGAAAAAATGAAAAAGTACTATTTACCGCTGAGTTGATCGATTTGAGGGAAAAACTTACTACAACCTCAGGCAACAACCAACAATTTTTCAGACTAATATATGCCATTGAGATGAGCGCAAGAGAGATTTTGAACAAAAATCTCTCACACAAGCCAATAAATATTTTCAGTGACAGTCGTCAGGCTGTATTGAAAGCATTGGAGGCGCACAAATGCTACTCTAAACGGATCTGGAGTTGCAAAACTATTCTAAATACAACAGGAGCGTCTAACAAACCAACCCTAATCTGGGTCCCGGGGCACTCCCTTATTCAAGGCATTGAGACAGCCCACATCCTTGCAAAAGAGGGTGCCGCGGCGTGCTTCCAAGGTCTAGAACCGGCAATTACCATATCAGCTTCGATGGCCAAACAACAAATTTGTTTCTGGTTCAAACAGAAAGTACTCCAATTTTGGAGCAAGTCTCCTGGCTTGGTACATGCGAAAGAGTGCATTCCAATCATGTCACTGGAGAATTACTAAAACTTGACCGCAAAAGGGTCAAAATAATTACAATCAGCAATAGATTTGCTTTGATATTCTTTTGATTGGTGAGGTGGCGAAGTCTCCACGGGCGCAAGGGTAATAATAATAACTCATGATCGCTTTTAACTCCTTGTAATTTGCTCACGCTGTTGGGAAGAGGCATTATTATTGTTACAATTCTTTTCTGAGCTAGTTGAAAAGTAGTGAAAGTCTCACCAGCTTATAAATAACATTAACTTTATCGCAAAGCGAATATAATTGTATAATGTATGGCTAAGTTTACATTACTAAACTTTATCGGGCACGCCGGTGTGTTTTATCAATTGTGCGGCTAAGGGAGTGAAGCCACGTACGGTCAAAATGCATGTGATTTATTAGATTGAAAAACTCACAAGGGGCATTGTATAAAGTTAATATTACCTATTTCCTTACTAATCTAGCGATATTTTTCAATTCAATAAAACTTTTACACAATCACTTTTTGCTAAATGAAAAATGGAATACTTGTATGGTTATACACTAGTACAAAATTGTAAGCTGATGATATTGGTGAATTGTAAACACTAGTAGTAAAGGTAAATGTGGGAGTAATATTGTTATGCATCTTAAGCTCTGGCCACACATATTCGGGACGACCACGACACCATTCTCGCATGAGACCCGCACGACGTCCGTTCCGAAGTAATACCACTGGTTTAAATGCGATAGGAGGCCACACATGTACGTTGCGAGTGCGAGACGAGTACGGGGTGCCTACGGATTGCGTCAACGGCAACGGGTCATTTACTTTGTCTCGTATGAGTTTTGAACTCGTGCAACGTAGTTGCGAAAGCGCATTATGTTAGCATGTATATTGTCGTTATATAAACACAACTGTTGTAAATGAAAATTAAAATGCATCGTCTATCATTGATAATATAAAAATAAACCAAAAAGCGTTCTAAGAGAATTCGTTCGACGAGTTTAGACTCTTTACAAAAGATCCATTGAGAAAGACCGATACCATACACGATGTTTTGATTATATCTTGTAGTCAGTATTAATTTTTTATTTCCTCATCAATACAAATGAAAATAGGAGCAAGCTAAGGAATTTACCACAGGTTTTGTACTTACGTACATACATACGTACGTGTCCCGTAACAGTGTTTCTTCGAGGCCCACGACACGAGTACGATACAGACCCCGTACGGAACTCGTGTCGCACACGGCTCGTGCTCGTCCCGTATATTTGTGGCCAGAGCTTTAGTCTGACCTTTTAGGAACGACAACAGTTATTTCATAATTTAGTGCATGCCTACATACATACGTGGCGAATCACTGGGTAGAAAAAATGCGCGTGTTGCTTCTTAGCATAGCAGTGCAATTGGGTGCCTATTAGTAACACGGTTCTATTATTATAAACGATAGAGGGCTCAAGTTATAGTTTTTTAAATGGATTATTAAAATATTTCAGTACTGATAACTTCAGAAAATGTATTATAATTTATCTAGGTTAAATTAACTGCTATTTTAAATGAGGGATTCTGTACGCAGTCGTTAAAGAAAAACACATTATTAATTAATTAAAGAATTTCCAACTAACTACTTATATAATAAACTTTACTTGGTCAATAACCGACATTTTAAATATAAAGTACTAACTCCTGAGTCATATCACCTTTTATGGTTGCTACACTTGTTAAAATACAAAGCACACACACAGCAATGTGCAGGTGTGACAATCAAAAGCGTAACCACTAAGCATAAATTTCGATGAGGCGATGGCGTAGTATATCACATTCGTAGCTCTTTCGTTTTCTCAGTGTTCTGTTCTTAAAATTTTGTATAAATACAGTTGGGGTTATATTTTTGTGTGTCTCATTGAAATTCTTTGTCTTTTTTTATATTTTGTTTGAAAACAGTGTTTAATTTGAAGTGTACCTATTATTTTGCACAGCCTATTTTTACATATTTACTAGATCTTTACCTATTGAATAATATTTTTAAATAGACTTAATATTTTCTGTGTTACAAACGGTGATCATTCTTAATAAAATTGTAAATCATGAATATATACTAATATATTTGTTATCAGTGTATCTATATGAATATTGCCTTATACCTACGGTACAAATAATACGGTATGCTCACGCGCATGTAGACCTACGTCACTGCGGAGCAAAAATTAATTAGAGGGAATAATCTTTGACATAAAACTAAATGTGGATTTCTTGTATTAAATCGCAATATTTTGATTGGTATTAAATAAATTTAAAACATTTGGATAACAACTTTACTGGCGAAAAATGTAGCACATTTAAAATTTGTTTAACAGTTAACAGTGGAAATTTCAGTAACTTGTGATGAACTTTATGTTCTTATCGCTTCTTGAAACGAGAATAACTGAATCTTTGTATACTTTGTAAATAATTGTTACATAACTATTTTATTTTATAAAAACAACAATTTAATTTTTTGAAATTAGTAAACTTTGACATTTTTCGTTCAAGTTTTTTCTTTCAATTTCGAAGACTAATAGTGCTATTAATATCTTTCACTCTTATGTACGTTCTCACCCTACTAAGAAAGAAAATTCCTTCCTTAAAGATTGTGACATGGTTTTAACCTTGCAAATATAAAATCCCAAAGTAAAACGCGGCTGTAAACTGTGCAATAGCAAAAGCAAAACATAAATAAACAAAGCGACCGTGCACTACCGTGTACCAGAGGAGTATGACTGTGATTGGCTGCTTTTAATTTGCTCCGCACTGACGTCATATGACCGGCCTTGACGAATTTGAGATCCAAACTTAGCATATCGTATTATTTCTACCGTGCTTATACCTATTTTTTGCACAACACTGTATGAGAAGTACAGGACTTCGCCGTGTTTGTACAAACTAGTATGCAAATATTTATATCAATATACTTGTTCCTTTGCCAATGTTTCTTCTTTGGATTTCTTGCCTTCGTCGGTAAAGAGAATTTTTGACGCAGGAAATGCCTGACGAACTTCCCTGAAGATAACCCGGCGACGAAAATCTAATTCCATAAACCTTCGCACTTTCTGGATATGATATGGATAAAGTAAATTACTTTTTAAAATTTTATGTACCGTACTTTGCGACACATTCAGTTCTCTCGAAATGGTTCTCGTACTTATGTCGAGATCCGCTTCCTCTGGGCGATCTTTGAGGACCTTCGAAACCCTGCATTTACTAATCCTGTTTCTGGAAGTCTATACACGACTCGTACAATTGTCTCAGCGGAAGGATGACGCCGATTCGGAAAACGTTTCGCGTATAATTTTTATGCAGCAAAATTATTTTGTAATGTTTCGCTGTAAATTAAAATCATATCGGTATATTCGATATTCGTACAGGCCCATTACGAACGCTCGTATCCACACAGCAATAGCTACGCCAATACTAACTAAATCACAGCGCTGCATCTGTAGTGACGACCATATGTTGATTGGGACAGGGCCGAATTCGAATAAAGACAAATCCTTTTCTCCTTACTACGTGCAGATGGAACAATTTTTTTTTGTATCTAGGCTTTACTCCTATGTATCTTTCACATCTTTTTTTATTCTATACTATACAGCATTCAGCCTGTAGTTACAATTTTTTATTACTATTTTGAATGGATTAATTACTAATTAGTTAAATAACGATCGTAATTGGGAATTATAAAAATAATATTTCACTAGAAATTCTTCATAATTTGGATTTTTATTTTACATCTTAGAATTAACCGTAAAAATGCCATTATCGGCGCATGGTTTATTGCTGGAATCACCATACTAGCAAAAGCAATTGAAAGGGGTACAAGCATTAAAGACGGACTCGAGTTTCTGCCTACCAGGCGTCATCAGCGTCTCTCCGAATGCTAAACCTGGAATCACAACAACATACGCAGTCCTTCTGGCGGGAATGACAGTCCATGCACTGTCCGAGCTAGATCAAGTGTACTGCATTACTGGCGCTATTGCATTTGTCTCGGTGACTTGTGTGTTTGACCGATGTCCCCTATGTCGGCTAGGACATTTCGCAATAACTTCGCGAGGCTTTAGCGATGAAAGTCTTTAATGCTTGCACCCCTTTCATTGCTTTTTCTAGTATGGTGATTCCAGCAATAAACCATGCGCTGATAATGGCGTTTTTACGGTAAATTGTTTTTTGGCATTTTTGATGTTTCTTATATCTTAGGAAAAAAATCAACAAAATAAAGATAATTGGCATTTTTTTTATCATAGGCGTGTTGTCTCGAATAATAATACTTGTTCCTCTTCAATGGTTGGTGAATTATATATACGTCTCGGTAGTTAAATTCGAAACAAATAGTATGAGATAATGATGATCAATTACTATTACTACCACTACATGTACATTCTATTGATCATCTTTCCGTTATTTTTAATAACATTGTCATTCTTGTAGGTATCGAGCAATGGGATAGAAGTGATGACAGAGTTGGTGAATCGACTGGGACACGACTTTAAGCCGTACCTACAGACAGTTTTGCCGGCGGTGGTAGACAGGCTGGGCGACGCTAAAGACACGGTACGCGAAAAGGCACAACTTCTCATTTTGAAGATTCTGGAACGAGAGGTACTGACGCCGCAGCATCTCCTTGATAGATTGACGCCAAGTTTCTCACATCGAAATGCCAAAATCAGGGAAGAGGTACTCAGGTGTCTGGTGAATACGCTCAACGAGTGAGTAAACTAAGCAACTTTACTATAAATTGAATAAATAAATAATTTGAATAAACTGTCCGCACTTGGTGAAACCTCATTATAAAACATAATTTATAAATAAAACAGTTCGTATTGCTTTAAATTTATTAGTACTTCACTAGGACCTATCGCAATTTAATTTTGTGCAATGAGTGTTATTATTTTTTTCATCGTTTTTAACATTCATTACCATAGCTTAAGTCATATTGGTTAAAATCAGAAATAAAAAATACTGTACAAATGCTGATAATAGCCGATCATAGTTCACGAAAGCACAGAAAGAATAATTAAGAAAATTACACTTAATAGCACACAATACCAAGTCGGAAAATACCACTAAATTGTGATGTCAGACGGATCTCAGTCGTCAAATTTTATTGATTTAGTTGTATATAGGGTCTCCCAGGTTCAGTGGCCTATTAAAATATTTTAGAGAGGAAAATACACAAAAATTCTGAAAATAAGTAGACTGCATTAGACCAAAGTCATCTTTCAGAGTAAATTATTTTCACTTTTGCATCACTTCCGGTTGACCGGAAGTTGCTATTAACTTTCTTATTTTAAATGGAATGTCATAATTTTTATTGCAAATTCTGATTATAAACGTTATTCTAAATACAAAATGTTAAGGTTTCCCTATACCTAAATGTAACGGATTTTGAGATATCTTCAAACTTATGTAAAAAATGGTTTTGTCTGCCTTTTATTTAAAAACTTACGACACTCTTAAATTTCAAGATTCAAGTTGCTTATCGCTTGAAAGTATAATCCTTAGGCTTTCAAATCATAGCCTAAATATCGCTGAAAATTATACAGTCTGGTCGCGATATGGTATCGAATCTCATTATGTTTAAGTGTCCACAACTCAATTTTCTTAAATGGAACACTGTATATTTTTGTATCATGATACAGAATCAAATTCTGCAGTGTTAGTATTAGGTTTCCTATACCTATTTCTTTTCGTTTTCCTATTATTAATAATTATGTATTTTAATGGCATATTTTGCTAGAATTAACCCAATTTCTCCCAAAAAATTTCAAGCAAACAAAGTATTTATTGACTTAACACAAAAGAATGTGCAAAATGAAGAAATAATGTAGAAAATAAGGAGAAAAGTAAACTTAAGCACACTTTTAGTCAGGGTCTTCAAGAAAATAAGCATGCCTTGAAAAGCATTTTTGGACAGTTGTAGCAGAAGGCGAGTTTTTAAATTCGTCGATAGATCCATCGATTAATTTAAGAACTTGCCTAGAACTTAAAATTGGTTAGTAAAAGATTTTCTTTTGTAATTGTTTTTGATAAATAAGGAATAAGATTATTTATTCTCATGAGAAGCACTGAATTTATTTTACATTCAGGGAAAATGTGATAAAATTACTAAGAGAACCTGTACAACATTTAATGCAAAGTATTGTATTATGAAAAATGGGGTAAATTCTAGCAAAATATGCTATTCAAATATAAAATTATTAATAACAGAAAAGCGAAGAGATATAGGTGTAGGGAAGGTATAGGGTAATCGCTGCAAAATTTGATTCTGTGTATCATGATGTAAAAATATACAGTGTTCCATTTAAGAAAATTGAGTTTTCGACAGTTCAACATAATGACCGTAACATTTTCTACTTAGAACAACGTTTGGAATCAGAATTTGCAATAAAAATTATAACATTCCGTTTAAAACAAGAAAGTTAATGGCGACTTCCGGTCAACCGGAAGTGATGCAAAAGTGAAAATAATTTACTCTGAAAGATCACATTGGCTTATGGCAATCTACTTATATTTAGAATTTTGTACATTTCCTTCCTCAAAATATTTTAATAGGTCACTCAACTTGGGAGACCCAGTAAATAATAAATCACAAGGCATAGAAACAACCGATTTACGATAAGAAGCGGTTTTTTTTTGTCATACATGCGCAGTACGTTGTTCCGTCTATACGTATACGGTGACGCATGTGTTGCTTTTAGTTTCCAAAAAATACTTTGAATATGTGCTATCGTCGCTTTTAGTCTTGTGCTCCAGAGGTATCTATAGAGACAAAATTCGTGACTCTGGGAATACTACACCCCATGTTTCGACTCTATACAGGATATCCCATGGCATGATTGCCACAGCTTAAGGATACGTTGCTGAAGTAATTTCAAATCAAAAATGTCTGATGAACACATGCCCAAAATTCTATCGTAACTGAGCTACAAGCATTTGAAGTTTTACATAGCGATACTATGCAGGTATTTTTACCGCTCCAAAAAAAATCTAATTGCCAATCATTTAAAAATAAGTTCTTCTTGCTTGGAATTGAAACTGTACCAACAGTCTCAGGATCAGCACGAACAGTTTCTGCGGCATGCATAATTCTAGCAACAAGTTGTTCTCTGTTTATAGGTGATTCTGCATAAACGAAATTTTTCAGCTTTCTCCGTAAAAATATAATAATCTAGGGAATTTAAGTCTGGTGACCTTGCTGCAACTGCTGAACCTCTTCCAATCCAGCGGTTAGTAAAATCTGTTACTTGCCTACCAAAGAATAGAGATGCGCCGTCGTGCTGTATCTACATTCATCACCTTATATTAAGAGGAATATAAACGTAAATAATGAACGGCATTTGTTCGATTATAAACGGCCAATGAGACGGTCGTCAAAGCTGTGACAGTCATGTCATGGGACACTCGGTATATACTGCTTTTTGAGTCGACTAAATGCGACGATAATACATACATAATTTATTTTGATAAATACTGTTCGGATTATTGGATGTTCGTGTTGCCTCATGCTCGGATTATAGGAGTTACACTGTAATAAAGTTTCCTGAATCAGTTTCAGGGGTGTCTAGGATTCAGTCTCTTCAATCTTTTGTTGTTTGGTGCGTTTATTTTTGATATAATGCAAGAAATTTTGTAAATATTTGGGGCTACTAAACTTTTTCACGATTCGTCTTAGATTTCTTTATAATTTTCTGAGATATCCAAACTCAATTTTCCATTTAATATTCGTTATATAATTTAAGAGGGTTCACTGGGATCCAAGTTAGAATTTTTTTGCGGCTTATCATAAATATATCATTCATAATTCAAAGTTACTACATTTTGGTTTTTAACTATTTTATTAGGTACGGGTGTTTATAGGAATCATTGTTTGTTTACACTCATAACAAAACGATATTTCCATGAAGCTCTTGCTGAAGTAGAATTCATTTAGAAATTCCCATTTTGAAATCTTTCGTTCACTTTCTTTTGGAAATGCAGTACATCACTCACACTTAGGCTCTGGCCACACATATTCCGGACGAGCACGACACGAGTCTCGCACGAGACTCGGCCGACGTCCGTTCCGAAGTAATAAGCACAGGTTTAAATGCGACAGGCCACACATGTACGTTGCGAGAGCGACATGATCATGGGGTGCGTACGGATCTTGTCAACCACAACAGGGCATTTACTTTTTGTCGTAGGAGTTTTGAACTCGTGCAACGTATTTCCGAAGGCACATTATGTTAGCATGTATATTGTCGTTATATAAACATGGCTGTTATAAATAAAAATTAAAATGCATCGTCTATCCTTGATGAATCATCCACACGTGTTAATATAAAAATAAGCCAAAAAGCATTCTAAGAAAATTTATACATATACACAGGCTTTTTACAAAAGATCCATTGAGAACAAAGGAAGACAGGAGCAAAGTAAAGAATTTAGAACAAG
Organism: Osmoderma eremita; assembly: GCA_031763485.1. Classification (NCBI taxonomy): domain Eukaryota; kingdom Metazoa; phylum Arthropoda; class Insecta; order Coleoptera; family Scarabaeidae; genus Osmoderma; species Osmoderma eremita. The sequence goes on along the minus strand of JARFOC010000360.1, from coordinate 351,168 downwards.
TGTTGTACGTACGTACATATAATGAGCTTCACGATAAATTAAAATTAGTACTAATCGGATTACAAGGGTTTGCTATTGTGAGTTTACCTGTGAAGGATTAAATGTTTGCAGATAGTAT
>JARFOC010000360.1:320728-350950 GCA_031763485.1 Osmoderma eremita | reverse complement strand
GCAGTAAGGCGTTATTTCAATTAATTGTAGGATTGTATTGATAAAATTGTTAGGATGTGTTGAAAAAGATTTAATTGATATTTTTTTTTGTTTATTTGTGTCAAATGGTTTTTTTAAAATTTGTATCTACTTGTGAGTAATAAATTTATTATAAGGTACGTGACTTACTTACGATACGGGCCCCGTATGGAACTCGTGTCGCACACGGCTCGTGCTCGTCCCGAATATGTGTGGCCAGAGTTAACCTTAAAAAACTAAATATTTAAATATTTAATTGTGGAATGTCTTTAAAATTTGTTAAATGCGTATTCATGAATATGGTGTATTCATGAGTAAATCTTATGTAATATTGACTATCACTCTCTGTTGAATGCCTTTTTTAACACATTACGTACTTACCTGCAGGATTTGATTATTTCACTAACACTCGTAAACTGCGTCATTTTTAAATATAACGTGATAATTAAAGAAAATTAATACGCTGTATCATATTTCTGACCTGTTACTTGCCGTACGTACAAGCGTAAGGTTATCTTTGGATTTTTTTCCAGACACGGCGCTCAAACAGTGGTTTTAAGTAAGTTCATCCCTCATATAGTGAAGTTACTGTCCGATCCGACGGCAACTGTGCGTGATACGGCGTTATCTACTCTGGTTGATCTATACAAGCACGTTGGAGAAAAATTAAGAGTGGATATACAGAAGAGGAATTTAGTGCCCAGTTCGAGGTTACCAAATCTGCTGGCCCGTTTCGACGAGGTGAAGAATGCCGGCGAATTGTTACCCACAGCCACGACAAATTTGGAATGTAAGGTGTCTCTGAATAAGAGACAACAGTATCGTTTTCGAATGTTCAAGTGGCGATAAATTTAAATTGTTGCAGTTATGGGTGACGAGGTCGATCGGGCCGTTATGTTGAAACCAGCCGTCCCGGTAAAAAGGGCAGGTTTAACTGCTATGAAGAGAACGCCATCTGCCGCTTCCAGGCTGCAAACTACACCTTCAGGATCGAATTCTGGTATTAAGATTTGATGTGTTTCTACTATTCTTTAAATTACGGAATATTGTGGTTTGCTGCCATGCCGGTAGTTGTGTATGAACAGTTGTAAAAAAGACAAATGTGCATACTACAGAAGTTAATCTAAGCTTATGTCTACAAATAAGACATATACAGACCGTTAACCGTTGCTATTGTCAGCCGAACGAAGTCTGCGTATACAACGTTCAACCTAACAGATAATAGCTACGCAGTAGTATCGTGCGTACCTGTAGAATAACGTTGTTGCGCCACCTAATAAGTTTCTCTTGCTAAAGTATCTCTCTGTGATGCTATGCAAAATATAATTTCAGATTAGTGTATAAATATATTAAAATAAATACTCGTTCCCATTCGAAATAAAAATATCTACACTATTTTTTAATTAGGAGGAGTGACGTAGTGTTCATTACAATACGAAATTTTTGTTGAATATCAATAGATCGAGAAATTTATATTCGAATATATTTCATAGAATATCTTGTTTCTCGATACCCATTCTTGGTGATTGCATCTTATGCAGTAAAAACCAAAGTAATGAAGAAGTACGCAACTAATAACTGTTGTGGCAATGGAGATATATTATACATAAAGTAGAAGCTTAATGAATATAATTTTCGGTTCACAATGTGCACATACAATTGTGTTCAAAATAATAGGAGTGACTAACAAACAAACAAAAAGTTCTGTTAACGATAACCTGACTTTTATTCTGTATTTCTTTTACATCACGTTATTCAGTTCATTTAGTCTTTCTATACATCTTCATACTTATATTAAAATTATATAAAACAAAGAAAAATACTTGTATAAAACAATCTAATAACCCTACTGTTCAAAATAATAGGTGTGTTTCACATATCTCCATAATTAAAAAAAACAAATACTTAGAAAATTAAAATGATTAAAGAAATGCATGATATTTTAATATTTTGTTGAATACCCGCGATATTTAATTACTGCTTCACATCTGCGGGGCATGGAATCGATGATATCAGGACATCATTTCAGTGGGATTTGCCGCCATGTTTCTTGAACTGTACGCCACAATTCTTCAACGTTGGGGGATCTATGTTCGACAACACGTTTCTTTATGCCTGCCCACAGACTTTCAATGGGATTGTGGTCAGGTGATTGAGCAGGCCATGCCATGAACTCAACTCCATTGACCCGAAACCCTTCCTTCGCAGATCTACTAGTATGTTTCGGGTCATTGTTTTGTTGAAACAGCCATTGCAGTGGTATATTCCATTCGGCGGAAGGCAGCATTACTTGCTCCAAAATTTCCACATACACTCTTTGATCCATTGTAGTTTTTATCAAGTGGATTGACCCTACCCCACTGTACGAGAAGCTGCCCGCATAGCATGATTTTCGCTTAACGGTGCTTAACGGTCTTGGTGGTATATCGGGGATTATATTCAGTATTTTTTTGGCGACGGGCATACACAAAATAGCACTATTTTACTTTCATCCGTCCACAAAATATTTCTCCATTTTTCCTTTGGCCAGTTGACATGCTCCTTAGCAAACTGTAGGCGCGCGGCAACATGCTTCTTCGTCAGCAATGGAACTTTTCGTGGACTTCGCCCATACCATTTGTGTTCCAACAAGCGTCTACGAACAGTTACATTACTTACAGCAGGATCTAACAGCTTGTTAATTTCTCCAGACGATGCTGTAGGACTGTTTTTACAGGACAGGATCTCTGGTAGTTTTACGTTAGCGGCCAAGCTTTTCGGGTTTATTTCGTAAGATAATGCATTTGTTATCGTTTGATCCGAGCATCGCAATATTTTTTTTGTTTCTTTATATGTTTTACCTTCTTTTCGAAGGTTTTTAATAATTTGGCGTTTTTCTTCACCGCAATGCCTTCCACGTCCCACTAAAATAAAACAAATAAGCAAAACCCTTTTCCCAACATCTCTTATTTAATCTTTAATACTTACTTTTTAATCTCTTAAACCAATTTTTAAACCAAAGACTTCTAGCATCACATAGTAGCACACACTCCTATTTTTTTGATCAACACAAATGCACGTCACACAGAAATGAGCGAGTAGCATCATAAATAAAGAAATATCCACAAGTGGATGCGTTTTCTTTACTTTAAGATTACAGTTAGATATAGGGCTAGAAGATTGCAAGGTTTGCATTTTGCTACATGTTAAAAATTTTTATTTGAATATATTTGGTATACTCACTCCTATTATATTGAATTTATAGAAATCAAACATACATTAAGTAAAAGCGTGAACTATTAATCGCCGCCAATGTTACGGCACTTATCCCAGCGGGGCACAACCGCCTGTCAACCCTCTCCGTAAAAGGTGCGATCCAAATTTGTAAAATACTGTCGTACTTCCTCTTGAACTTTGTCGTCGTCTTCAAACCTTTTACCCAACAAATGAGCTTTCAACGGTCGAAAAATGAAAATCAGAAGGAGCCAGGTCTAGACTATGGGGCGGATGGACAATGACTTCCCAATTGTGTTTCTGAAGCCAGGCCTTCGTCTGATTTGATATGTGCGGTCTTGCATTGTCATGCAGCAACCTGATTCCTTTCGTCAACCTTCCTTTTCTTTTCTGCCGAGCGGCTTTGTGTAGTTTTTTGGGGGTTTAAAAATGAATGATTGTCACTTTCGGTAGTAAAAGCTCTGTAGCAAAATCCCTTGCATATCCCAGAACACAGTTGCTATTGTCTTTTTTGCAGACTGCTGAATTTTTTCGGTGTTGGTGAACTCGGATGCTTCCACGTCATCGAGGCTTTTTTTTTTGATTCGGGGGTGCCGTGGTGTACCCACGTTTCGTCTCGTGTAACCATAGACTCTAGACTCCTGACGATAGCGCGTTAAAAGCTCCATTACCGCCGCCATTCGCTGGATTTAGTGTTGGTCGGTCAACAGTTTTGATACCCATCTCGCGGACGCTTTCCGATAACCTAATTCACATACGATTTCACTAACAGAGCTTTTAGGAATGCCGGTCAGTAGAGCAATTTACCGTATTTTCAACCGACGATCTTCTCGAATCAGCGTATCGACGTTTAATTGATTCTCATCCGTTTTCATTTTTGATGGTTTTATTTTGCACACCTTCGGGATCATCATTCAGAGCTGTGCGGCCACAAACTTGTTTTCGACTCATAACGCGTTCTCCGTAAGTCTTCAGTATTTTTTTTATGAATTTCGAGAGGTGCTTCATTATTTGCATGCAAAAAACGAATGACCGCTCGCACTTCAAACTTGGAGTATGGTAAGGACATACTCCACCTATGCAGTACATATACACATGTAAAATGCGTGCAAACGTGTAGCACAAACGTACTTTAGTAACCGGACATCCCTCGTACTATACTTGACAATAGCGCTCATTAACATACTGTATATGCAAAACACTTGGTTTGGTGTTTAATTTTCCGATTATACTACTTAGTAACTAGCATTATTTTCATTCTATCGTGAGTTATGTAATTAAAACTACCAAGTTAAAATGCCGCTCTGTTTCTTTTCTTTTCGATTAGTTTTTCGCGGCATGGCAACAAACCACATCTGATTCGAAATCTATATTATATTTGTAATGCATTATGATGGTTTGCTTTCTTTATATATTTTATAATTAAGTTTCCTATATATGGACCAAAAATGTGTGCTATAGGTTCATTACATCAAAATATATGGCAAATTAAACCTAATAAGCAATTATAAAAAATACTTTTTATATCTAATAGGAATATTCAATTTGCAAACATTATAAATAAACACTCAATTCGTTAGTGTGTATAGTATTATTTTAGAAGTTAACATAAAATAAGTAACTTTTATTTTTGCTTAATCAATTTATTTATTTTCATCATGTCATGCATTTTTTTTTATTCCACTGCTGTAGTCTCCAATAATTATTTCTCCTCTTCCAATTTTTGGGATATCTTTCATCAACGTTATTCATTTGTAAATAACTACTTGGCATGTTTATTTGCTTTACTGCACCACTATATACAGAGTAATTTTTAACGCATGAGGACAGGTTAAATTTACGGCCACATGAACTCTTTACTACATTGGTAAAACTTGAAATAATCATCTTTCCCAGTCTGGGAAAATACCGCGTCTTCTTTGACCGTGAATGGCATTTTATTAAAATGCACCAACAAGCTCAATTACTTGACGTGACAATAGTTCTGTAAAGAACTGTGCTAGCAAAATCAATAAGAATACAAAATACAAAAGTTAAGATTAACGAGTCGCATATGATAACAGGAATAAACAATATTTAGTTGCATTTTAGTCAGTACAGTAACGCTAAAAATGATAAATCCACTAAAAACTGTGGCGGGAAATTTAACCTGCCTTCGGACAACTAAAATCACTCTGTAATGCACAAGTAATACATACATTATGTGTGGTATAACTTGCCATTGTAAATATCTTATATCCAAGAATACAATTATGTGGAATTAAATCATTATGGATTAAAGATATTACCAAGACTTCATTTGCAACTAACGTTTTTTTATGAAATGTGAATGTATCTTTACCTCGAGTTACATCATTTTACACAATGTCTCCTCGCATTTATCATTGTTGCAACCAAATTTATGTTTTTCTTTCTTTTTTTAAATTATTTTATTTATAATCAACTAACGATCGATGCATGAAGCTGTTATGAGCCGCGTTGGATCGCTAAGAAAAGTTAATACTGCTGCTGCTGCATGTAAGTGTTTTATTTTTATTTGCATACAATCTGAGACTACAAAATAATGTGTTTAATTTCACTGTGTTAAGAGAAGTAATCTTTTTAAATGTGTAATTCGTCTTGCAAAAAAAAGAGGAACAAACGTTTTCAATGTATTTGGTTTTATTTTTACATTGAATAATTTACGAACAAACTTCTTTAAAAGGATGTATAATATATGTTCTACTTCGTTAAATTTCTTATGACCTCTAACTATTATGGCCTTTAGAATATACAGAGTTAGTAAGAATTTAGGTATAGAAACGATTGTTATATGCAAACCCACTCTGTCAAAAAGAACGGACGAGGTAACTGAAAATAGGCTTGAACACCTCCAAATGACATGCTGATAACTTTTACAAAACAACTTATTGTAGTTAATTGTAGAGTTGTTTTCCGAAAGAGAATAATAAGCGTAGAAGATACCTAAGCTTTTACAAATCCCTTTAGAGAAAAAAAATTATATTAATAAATCAAGTTCCTGTGTTTGTATGTAAAAACAAGCTACTTTAAGCTATTTCAACCACCTGCAAGTATGTGTAATTAAGGAAATCATGGTCCTAATAAAGGCCCAATATTTCATTTGCACGTATTCACAGGTACCTCGTCTGTTCTTTTTTGGCACTGAATGTACATATATAGTTATATACAGATGTGTAGACTTTTTTATTTTGAATGCCAGTTTCAACGTATTATTTCTGGAAGGTTGCCATAGAGAAGCGAGTCTCGGCGAGAGTTTAGAGCGTAGATATACTTTATTTGAAAGTAGTGCGGTTTCTTTAGGTATGTTTCGCTCCTATTTACACTGTTGATTTTCCAACCCAGTGTAGTTAGTACCCGCGGGTTGCAGATGTAGTGGGAAAGCTTTTTTATTCGTGATTCTCGATGCAGGCGGCAAATGCTATTCTAGGCATGGCAGCTTTGTCAATTCTTTACCTTACACAGTTTTTCAAATTCGAAATATTGCTCTGCTACCTCTGTATGTATATTTTAAGTATGTGGCATACATATGATATACCAATGAGATATTACAAAGGATCAGAGTGAAATAGAAATATTAAATACCATATCGGATCACTCCGCACCTCACAGTATATTGATTACTTTAAGACACGTGTTTAGGGAATACGTGGATTCCCATTGTCAGCCGCATAGCCGAATCACTAATGGGAATCTACGAATTCCCGAAACACGTGTTCCGAATTATTCGATTTATTGTAAGGTGAGGAGTGATTCGATATAGTGTGTTTACTGCCTCCCGGTCCTTGCAAGCTTACTTGTTTTATACGCTTTTAAAGAATTTGTGCATATGTTCTCTTTCCTCATCATTTTAATTAAATATTGAAGCGCCATCTATAGTCTTAGATATTTCGTTAACAAATATTGGGGAGTTACATTTATATAGTGTTTTTATATATGTTTCCTATCTTTAGTCCCTTTAGTCTTTGAGTGATAATGATAGATTTCTGCTTCTAGCCAATTCTAATCGCGTTTCTGTCATTGGCGTTCATCATATGTTATACACAGTGCTTTATTTACCACGATCTTCTGTTGATGATAATTCTATACAATCTGTATAGAATTGTTTGGTTGAAGGTTATGTCAGTAGAGGTTAAAGTTAGTAAAAATAGAAATTAAATATATTTTTTGACAAAGAGATTCTTGTCATTGATTCCCTTTCGTGTCACCACTGATACAGTTCAAAATACCATCTGAAAGAAGCGGCGCAACCTTATATTATGTCACCGTATTACTGAAGAAGCAAAAACATTTGAATCTCCCGTTATGTCGCACGTGTATAGCCAAGCATAAATACGTAAATGCATGGGGCAATCATTTTTTAAAATTAAGTGTTGAATATATTGAGTATTTTGTTGCGAATTTACACATTTTACAAATAACCTTGTTTTAGTATCATCTCAAAATATTACATCTCATACTTGGTTGATAAACTATATAAATCTTTTACCTTATTTTTATTTCTTTAGGCCAAAAAGAAATAAAATCCGTATAAAGCCTCAGTGCTTTTTTTAAAATTAGAGATGATTATAATTAGAGAGATATTTTTGTATTACTAAAATAAGTCGTGGAATTCTAGCCGGAGCTGTGGACGAAGAAATATTCCTAAAATTATTCGAAGATGTTCCCACCATTCAACTGTTCTCCCACCGGGAAGTGAACGATCACATGAAAAGCATCTTAGATACGATATCTGATTCCAACAAAGACTGGAATAAGAGAGCCGACGCTGTAAGTATACTGCATTCATTGCTTTACTTTCGTTATTAACTTTTCGCTCTGTGATAGCTGAAGAAAATCAGATCGCTAGTCATTGCGGGCGCTACTAACTTTGAGGATTTCTATACACACCTAAAATCGCTGGAACACCCCCTACAGGAGTCCATAAAAGATCTTCGATCGCAAGTTGTAAGAGAAACATGTATAACGATTGCTTACCTCGCTCAAACTTTAACGAACAATTTCGACCGACCAGCGGAATATCTTCTAAATCCCCTTATCAATTTGATTCAAAATTCTGCCAAGGTGAAGTAAAAGTATTCCAAGTACTCTATAGACTTTTTATAGCGATTTTATGTTACTAGATCATGGCGACATCTGGGCTAATATGCATAAAATTTCTATTACAATATTGCCAAAACCCCAGGTTGGTACCGATTATAACGCAAAATTTATGCAATTCGAAGAGCAAAGACATCCGCCGAAGTTGTTGCGAATTCCTGGAACAAATGCTAACGCAGTGGAGTAGGCATTCGTTAGAGAAACACATACCTATACTGCAGGACGCTCTTAAAAAGGGTATCTCCGATGCTGATCCTGAGGCCCGCGTTAGTTCGAGAAAGTAAGTTATTCGAAATAACGTTTTGAATTTCAAACTAATATTAAAATAAATAAATAGGGCTTTTAGAGGATTCAAAGATCATTTTCCCGACCACGCCGAAGCGTTATTACAATCTTTGGAGCCTTCATATCGGAGAGCGTTACAAGGAGAACTATGCCTCTCAAGTAGTTCTTCTAGTGGAAGTCTTGCTCAAATTCCCAGTGGAATGAGAGCACCGAGACAATACAGGCCACCACCGCAAAGTACAGGTAATACATATATTTTACTCACTAAATAGATATACATACACATATATAAAAAAAGAATGAGAAGTGACGAAACAATTGCATTGAAGTCGGTCTTGAGTTAATTTCTTTTACTTCTTTATGATACAATGTCTTAACATTCTTTTGCCTTTATAAATTCATATATTTTGCATTTGTTTGTGCTTACTGTTTTGGAGTAGGAAGTACAGAAAATCTATGTGGACTTCAACGAGCTCCTTCATTACCAAGGAGTTATAGACAAAGGAGTGGTATTCCTGTGCTAAGTAGTATGTAAAATATCTGTGTATTTTTTTCACATTTCAGAGTGAAGTCGCTTTTTCTACTATTCTTTTTGTTTTATAATTTTGTTATGCATTATTTAAATAATCATTTTTAAACGGAAACGGTATTTCGACGTTTATTCTCACACACTTTGAATAGAATTTTCCATATTAAAATACTCCGAAGTCCGCCTGTTAAGAAGTGTTACTGGCACAAGCGCAACTCACTGCTGATCACACAATATTGGGGCGCTGCGTTTTTGCTGTATTGTAGTATCACTACTACTAGTAAATGTAACACTAAATGATCGTTCCGTTTTACAAATACTAAAGAAGAGCATTTCTATGATCGTTGATAACAGATCGAAAAATAGCAATAATCGCTCGTCAGTTAGTAAAGAAGGTTTCAATAAATCAAAATTCAAAAACCATCAAGTTTTCGTTACCCATTATAACATAAGCTACGGCAGCACGTTAATCGCCACAAAGGAAAGCACAAGTGATGAAGAGATTAATTTACAGAATGCAGTGCAACACATTTTATTTCTTATTAAGTGTCATGTGTCTTATATAAGTTTATAAAGAATAGTATAGCTTTGGGGGTCCATGCAGATGAGCCTAAGATAACATTCAAATTAAACAGATATATAAAATTAACGTTATTTTCTTTACACTTATTTTCGCAGTTCGTAATGTACTGCAATCAAATCAAACCGACTAGATTCTGGATTCGATGGCGAGGGGAGAGTGGCAGAAAGCCACATGCACTTGGGCCATATTGGCTCCTGTGTGATGCCTTCCCCGGCGGTGTCGCTCTTCCACCACCTATCCGAACCAACCTAAGTATAAACTCGAGCAGTGCGCCAGTAGATGTCGCCCATACTGGACGAGCACTCCTCCAGAATAGAGGCTCTTATTTTAGCGAGCGCCGGACAGTCGTACAAAATGTTCTCCGGTGTCTCATCTTCAATGGAACATGCACGGCAGAGGGGGCTAGTAACTAGTTTGCAGTGGCCAGTTAACAGCCCTACAACTTGGCGCAGGTTGTTACGAGAAAGAAGCAGGCAATGTTTTGCCGCCCTGGACGATAGCCTGGTAACGGTTTTTCGTGCCTGGCAGCATGCAGTTGAAGATTCCCAACTGCTTTCATCCAGAGTGGTAGTCCGTTGTCTTTTAGGTCGCTGAGTATCGACGACGTGAGAGGTAGGGCAGGTTCCGGTCCCATAAAGGGAGAGCGCGACCCGTGACCCGCGAACTCGTCAGGAACCTCGTTGATTGGGTTTCCTTTGCGTCCATTCACCCATACGATTGATAGGACATTATGGACAGTGATCACCGCCAGGGTGTTGTAGCACCAAACCCGAAGTGACCCTGTAGTTGTTGAGGGCATTTAGGGCAGCTTGGCTATCGTTGCAATATGCTTTCTCTAATTCCTCTTGTATGAATCTCACTCGCACCTTCCAGGATTCCCAAAACTCCGCCTGAAAGACGGAGGTATTTCCTCCCAGAGCAAGGGTTAAGTCAATTTTTAGTTCCGAAGAGTAAATTCCTGCTCCAGTCCCTGTTGTGGTTTTCCATCTGTGAAAATGGAATTCGTTGGTGATAGTGCGACGTGGGGCTCAATGTGGACACGATATCGTTTGCGGAGGGAAAATACAGGGAGCACACAGTCTTTCGCAGCATCAAGGAGGGACATCTTGGTGACACCCTCTCGAATGACGCTATCGTGGCCACGTGTCCTCTCCACTGGTTCCAAAAGATCGCCACGTTGTAGTCTTATAACCCTCCTAAACAATCTCCCCCACGAGGAGATCCAGTGGTAGGACACATAGGAGAGCTTCCATTGCCGCCGTCGGGGTAGTTCGCATTGCCCCCGTTACGCTGAGAGATGCATCGCGTTGCGTTTTTGCTTTAACGTGTTTGTCCCAGTTTAGTTTTCTGTCAAATACAACTCCCAGATACTTGCCTTGTTATTAGAAGCTTTGGACTTTTGCCAAGCAATTTTGGTGGGTGAAAATGTTACACTTTTCTTTTGTTGTTGAAGAGGACCAACTCTGTTTTATCTGGGTCGACAGAGAGCCCATGTTCTTTACACCAATTTTCAATTGATTTGAGAGCAGTCTGCGTAAGATCACAAAGCACGTCCTCAAATCTACCATCTATGTGGACGGTAATATCGTCCGCATATGCAATTGTGTAGAAGCCCGACATGTGAGTGCACGGACGAGGTCATCTACCACAAGGTTCCACAAAAGTCGCGACAGAACGTCTTCTTGGGTACAGCCTCGGTCCACAAGCCCTCTAGTCTTTGTGTCTTCTACATTAACTTATATTACCCTCTGCCCCAGCATCAGACGTAGCCAGCCCACCAAGGTCGGCTTAACGCCATGCCGAGCAAGAGCATTAACCATACAGCGAACCATACATTGAGAGATGCTTTGTCAAAAGTACATTCTATATCTAGGAATACAGCCACGGTGGACATTTTGTTGCCCAATGACCTTTCGATTCGCCGCGCCACAGAGTGGGGGACAGAATCAGTAGATCTACTCGGAGTGTATGTGTGCTGGTATGGATGAAGTGGTTTTTGGAACAACGCCACTTCTCTTATATGCCACATAGTCGTTCCAGCGTTTTCAAAAGAAAACTGGTTTAGGCTTATGGGACGGAAAGATTTGGCCAGTGTATAGTCTTATTCCCCTCCACTCTTCAGATACATATACCTCCAAGCGATGCATCCCCTAAAGAGAGTTACTAATCGGTCTAGCAGGACGACTTAAATGGTTGTAAACTTCTCATTGCCCATATAATTCTGGGTTCTTGTACCACCCTTTCCGTCACCGTCCAGTCCTCCTCTGTGGGAGGCGAAGCGTGTGGGTCTTGCCAGGCATGTGTGTTAGTTACCACACTGCCTGGAAAGTGGGTCATCATAAGTAGCTTGGCTGTTCCTGAAAGTCCGACGTAAAGGTGTCATCCTCTCATTTTATCAGTTCAAGTTCATAGTTGGAGTGTTTACTCTTTTTAGTCGGGCGACCGTCGTGGTCGATGGAGTCACAGTAGTTTCTCCAGGCTCGTCCTTGACCACAACGAATCTCCTTATATTAAGGTTTGCCAGTCTTCTGCAGATCTGGTTGCAACCAAACCGACTAAACGTAACCGAATTATATGGCATATTGTGCTAACTTTAACAATAATCGGCAGATGTATACATTCAGCAGAAGTATACCAAAAATATCGGTACGCATTTTACTACCTGATGCTACTAGCAGTAAAAACAGAACGCACTCATTTATTAGTAGCGTTCTTTTTGCAAGAAATCTCAGTTAATCTCAGCACACTAGAGAGATTTAGCGAAATAAATCCCTTTTCTCTCTTGCAAAAAGAACGCTACTAATATATAAAATATATTGAAATCTTAATTATTACATCGAATTCTGTGTTACTTATCTTTTTAGATTACAAACAGAACATGTATCTTCATACGCAATTTCTTTCAGATTCCGCAAAGAAAGGCTTTAGGAGTAATTCCGCCATCGACCTACAAGCCGTTCAAAGAGCTAAGGCTCGAGCTCAGTATGCAGCATTGGCGCGCCACAAGCTTACATCTGGAACAGCTAGTTTACGTACGTTATGAACATTAACTGTTATATACCAGTTGTGGTATTTAACAATGAGCTTATAAACCATTTTGCTAAATGTGCATGGTTGTGACACGAATAGCACGGTTGCCTGTATATCTTATATATTCGTGGTAGATGCAGTATGCAAATAAGAATTAAATTAAAACTTGTAAAAACAGAAATGCCTAAAATAAAATAGATTTATTAGAATGTTTTAACGAGAATGTTTTTTTAGCATTGTAGAAGCTAATTTTAATTATCTTTAATACTCCCGTTTGTTATTTAGATGCATATTTAGTGGCAACAATGTTCAGTGTTAGTATTAAGCATTATTACTTTCAATGACTATTGTAAATAATCATTGCTTGACTTTTCGCACATTTAACATTGAAGCATCATCAAGTTTTTGTAAGTCATCCAACATACTAATAAAACATTTATGCCAATATACCACATGTGTAATAGAGTGGTAAATGTGTAAATATCAAAATGAGATGACGTAATCAAAATATAACACGAGCTGCGAACTTCTTAGTAATAGGTAAATGTTAATTTTTCACTAGTTCGTAAAATTTATTTATTTAGTGTAGATGTACATTTCGAGTCGTACTGACGATGCGTGCATGTGCACGTGAAATGTACATCTACATTAAACAAATAAATTTTAGGAACTAGTGAAAAATTATTATTTACCTATTGAGATGACGTACTTCTACGTCTAATGTCTGATTACACAGGCGGTATATATACATTAATATCATAGTTCATTGGAAGTAAATTAGTGTTTGTGTGTTGTGTATCTAACTTGTTTTTGCTTTGTTTCATGCCTGTAGCGGGAGAGGTTACCCATCAAGGTATATAACCTTTTTTTTTATCGTTATAGTATTTATATCTAGATGTAATTTTAGATTGCTTTAAGTGTAGCAGTAGATTTTTAATAAATATTTAACTTTTAATGACGAAAAAGATAATAGTTGGTCTAGATAGAAATTAAATTTAGTCAAGGTGGACATCTCTCCTTGCTAATAATATATCAAATTATGAATCGACCGCCAAGTTAAACCGCCATAGCATTTTTGTCGTATATAAATACAGGGTTCGACAGAAAAACTTATTTAGAATTTCATTGCATGAAAGCGCAGATCATAATTTTTTTTTAATCGGACTTGTGCTGTCGAAGTGGCGATCTTTTCTTCGATACGTATTTGTATGTGGTTCTGAAGCCTTGTAGTAGTGATTAGAGGCGATATTGCTGCAATTTGTAGCCACACCAAACAGTAACAACCCTCCCTTTCATGGGGTCACCTGGGGCCTGTGCTAACGGCCGATCCCAACCTAACCCCTCTAGTATGGACACCCCCACGGGCGGGGGGCACCCTCTCCTACTTGGTACTACTCCACCCATCTATATAAGTGTTTCCAGACTCCGTAAACTAGACTTTTATGTAGCTGCTGCTGCGAATTTTCTTTCTCTCAATTGCGTAAATTTTGTTTAATACTGCCACGAGTGTAAATGTGCTTCAAATCAATATCAAAACAGTATTTTCCGGGATACTTTGAGGGATATCCTTACAATATGCTCTGCGCTTTTCCTAATCTCATTCTCGACCATTATCTTGTGTGGGTGAAAATTGAGGTTTGTGGGTAAAATTCTTCTCAGTCCGATCGAACAAACGCAAAGCAAGGTTATGTTTAGCAACTAATCGTCTGGGACAGTAGTGCCCGACCTTTTTTAGCTGTCGAGCCCCAGTCAAATCTGAGATTCATGTGGTGGAGCTATATTATTACAATAATATACGAGCATTTAATACGGTATATGTATATCATTCGCGCAGCCCTCGCAGACATCTGATCGAGCCCCCGGGGTTCCATTAGATGCCCACTTTGAGAACCACTGATCTAGGAAATCATAAAATTGATCCTCTTATCGTTTGAATATTTTTTTAGCTTTCTAGCAGTTCTCTGCAGTTTGTAACCCATGGATAAAATGGTATTACGGTTTGGAATTGCAGCATTTTTATCGATTACGAAGTGAGTACAAAAAGTTCTTTGCGTCGCAATTACAGAATCGTTTCTTATAAATGTTTCGACGACTAAATCACGATGCCCACCCATCCAATTTGCTATAGCATCCAAAATAGCATATGATATAGCGCGCACTACAAACAAGGAACACTAAGATCCTCCCCTTTTGAGGATTCGCGTACGGCGGTGTGGGGGGCTATTCTGCCGGACTCTGTATTTTTTTTTAATATTTCCAGTTCAAAAATACTTTGATTTCAAGATTCTGACCAACCAATACTATTTATATCGACTATTCAAAAAGTCCTTCCATCTTGGGCAGCTAAATGTTGTAAAATGTATGTCTGTACTAAATCCACTCAATGTAACCTTAAATAAAATGTCATACATACGGTTTTAAGAAAATTGACGTTTATGTATAGGGATTACGGCGCATTAATAAATTGAATATGAATTTGATGCGCCGTAGTGGTCTAGTGAATTGGTGACTAGACTGCTAATCTGAAGGTTACAGGTTCGATTCCCGATTCTGCCATAACATTACAGGCGTTTTTTATTTTCGCCTTCAGCTCGACTGATGTTGTAAAAATGAGTGCTTGGAACTCACATTTTGGGGTTATAGTAGGCGATCGACTCGTAGCGGTTGCCACGTCTGGCATACCGGAAAGGCTAACTATAGCCTGTCATTTCTTGCTCATGCTTGAAAGCTTATCACAGGGAGTATTGTTATTAAGAATTCAAACGTATAAAGAAAACAGGTTTTATTAAAATTAACGCACAGTGTTGAAAATTTTGGCCAGTAACATTTAAATATGGACAGATACAACGTTTCGTGTTTTTGAAAACACGAATCGGCATATCTTATCATTAATTCGCAAATCGTCTACGGGAGCTTTAACAATTTAATTTTTGAAGTATGGAAAGATACGGAGTTAAATCTCACGATCCTGGAGGCAATAGGTCGTTATTAATTTTTCTCGAAATTCTCCTCTAATCATTTCTGGAATAATACTAGTTCCCGTTCCAATGCGCTTAGTTTGCTCTGCGAGAATAATTGTCCCATAGCTTGATAAATAACTCCTCTCCACTTTTTTTCTTTTGGATTCTACAACAGATCTATACTCTTCACTACCGCTGTCGCACTTTAGGGCGACGTCTTCCCGTTTTTCTTCCACAATTTTTTCGTGACACGTGACACAGTTTGGGCACTTCTGTTTCGGTCATCCTTTCAACATGCCCCGCCCAACCTTGGTGTTCTTATGGCGCCTTATGTTACCATAATAGGCGTCACAACAAAGAGTTTTATAGTGATACTAATATACCGTATTTGTTCTAATTGGAGACGCAAGAACATAATGCCGAATGAAATAAATGCCGCACTCTAATAAACGCCGCATCTTTATGGGATGTGCACACAATCAACGTCAAAAGTTGGTAGAGGAATCCCCGTTAACCAGATCCAGATTGAATTCCGTATGTGATACTAAACGCCGCGTCTAATAAATGCCGCACCTCTTTTAAACGCCGCGCCGCAAAGATAGATGCCCTAAAGGATTAACCGCTGGGACGCTTATTATAATAAATACGGTGATAATATGTCCATGCTTCCAAGGAATGTGTCACTATAGGTCTTATTACTGTTTATACAATTATTGAAGTTTCGTTTTTCTGGAGATATTTTTGTCTTACAATACTCTCACACATCTGGTACCTGCCATTATTCTTGTCCGTCTTTCAATACCTATACTTGGTTGTTTCGTTGTGTTAATGTATCCATCCTTACGAATTTGTGCATTTTCCCACCTTCCGTTGTAATTTTTCTTCAATGCTCTTACCATTGCGAAGATAAGACTTGACTGTATGTATTTTTTGTTTTGTTGTTACAGCTTACTGTGAAATAATAATAGAATACAATAAATGGGAGTGCAACTTCGCGCAACATAAATAGGATCAACAGATTCGTGCACGCTTTCGGTAAATTCAAACACAATTAATTCATTAAAACTGTAATGCTATGATATGACAAATAATACGCATCATTTCGCAATTATGCAGCATTATGCATGACGTAAGCACTGCATATGTATAAAAAGCACGGCACTGTTTGCGACCAGTATCGAGTATTAAACAATCAGTACGTGACAAGTAACAACGTGTCCCCCGATAAACAACAAATGATTCGAAAACAACGCGAATTTAGGGTATTGCGCAACGATGGGGCGGCAAACGTGTTTAACGGTGGAAGAAATTGAAAAAATAAAGGCGACCCATCAAGCAGGCTAATTTGCGAGGGCTATTGCAAAAGAGCTAGGTCGATCGCACCAAATTGTGAGCAGTTTAATTAAAGATTCCAACAATTACGGAAAAAGTTTTAAAAGGCGCACAAAATCCTTTACAACTGAAAGAGAACGTCTAACCATATTACTGGAAGCATCGAATTCGGCTTTAACGACAAGACAAATCGTGGATGACTGGGAACAAATGGATCTGTGAGAACCGTACAGAAGCCATTGAAGAGCTGCCCACTGTTAAAACGGCTAAAACTACAACGACGGCCCATTTTAAAGAAATTTACGTCGCGCCGTACGTCTTCAGGTTGCCCAAGCAAGAATGTGTGGACAAGAGAGTGGCAAACTGTTCCTTTTAGTTACGAGAAGAAATTAAATGTTCCTATTATTACCATGATTTACGTAAAGAAGAAGTAATTCTGTCACGACGACGCACAGTGGTCCAGGACGATTTTTATTAAATTATTATTTTAAGCCACCGTATCCTATTATTTCTATTTTATGACATATATAAATATGTAGTACATACCTAGCGCAGACATGTGCTCTACAATTTTTATAGCTACCCGGGACGAAAAGACTTCGAACTCCTAGATTTATACAAAGTCATTCTGAAAATTACCGACAAACTTGAATGGTAGACAAAAAATGAAATAAAGATTTTTTCTTGGTATTTTTTCTTCCAAAAGTGACGTACTTTAGAGTTTACATTATGTTCCAGTCCTTCGTTTGAGCTCCTTCATTTATGTTTATCAGAATGCACGACTGTTAATAAAGTTGCATAGCTCACTTATTACCAGGCGTATTGAAAGAAATTGTATTGGATAGAATCCGATTCATATCTAATGGCACTTGCTCAGATTTTGCGATTTAGAGAGAGCAAGCAATATAAAACGAGAGCATAATCTCATCATCCGGGCTCTGGTAGTGTGTATTAAAATTTATTGTATTGAATAATAATGGCCGCTTAATGTGACGTATTTCCGTATTTTTGCAAAGTTTGCGCAAGTTAGACAGAACTGAAATTATCGTTTGACTAAAGTAAGCAATCATATTAACACGTGCGCTCTGATTATCATAAATGAAGGGGCTTAAACAGAGGATTTCAATACCATTTAACATCTACTTAGACATTTTTGGAAGAAAGCGCACTCAGAAAAAGTCTACATTTTATTATTCTCTATCTGCCCTGAAAGTTTGTCGGTGTTTTTCGGAATGGCCCTGGTAGATATAGGAACGATATACAAAAATTGTTTTCTCAACCTGAGTGACTAGTGCTCAGCACACAGAAAAAAACATCCGCAATTGCAAATAGTGCCTCAAATACATTTTCTTCCGATTGAAAACTATAAAGCACCTAAAATAATGCTTAACATGTAAAGTGAAAAAATGATGTGGCTTAAGAATAAAACTATAGAAAAACGCATCACGATCGCCGTTATGCGAACTAATCACAGCATCAACGGACATCGCAACCACATGAATATTGATGGGGCTTTCTCGGAAGTATTGCATTACTTTTAAAGGTTACTGCACTCGCATTCTAGTTTTTTGGGAGGTGAACTGTGGCAGACTATTAGCGACTAGCAGGTGTTTTTTTTCTGTACAAGTCATCTCGGCAATAAGTAAATAGATGGTCTTGTGCTGCAGACTGGAGGTTGAAAAGAAGTCCTCGGATTTAACTGAATTTTATTTTAGCTCGTCCAAGAAAATCACCAGAGGTATCTGCATCGATTCAAAGTCCCGAACAAACCGGACGACGAAGAAGTCGAAGTTCTGGCGTCTCACATTCGCAACGTAAGTTAAGATTGTGTGAACGACCTTTACCGTGTTGTAATAATAATGACTGTTTGTTTGTTTTCTATTTAGCTACCAGTAGGTCGGGTTCGCCGAGCGCTAGACTACCCTATGTGTATAGCAGAGGCAACGAAGGGGATTCACCACGACCCAGGCGGTTATCTTCCGGTATACCGCGTTCTACAACCGGTTCACGAGATACCTCACGAGAAACAAGTCCAACCAGAACTTCCAGCATGAGTAGGTATCGTAGAGCCGCCAACGATAGGCCACCCATAAGTCCAGCGGCAAGACCAGTGATGGCGCAGAAGATATTGCAGCAGAGCAGAGAGGCTGAGAACGCCTTAGCAGATGCACTGGTAGTGTATAGAAATATTATATTTTTGAAAAATATTCTTTAAATCAATGTAGCTTTCAACAGTTTTCATTTAATATTTTACATTTTGTTAAATATCTTGATTCTATATAAAAATCTTAATTTACTAATTTATTTGTTACATGAGACTTTTGATCAAATCGATTCTGGAGAACCTCACAAACTGAAGGAGTACCTATCTAGAAAAGGAATGCGTTCATTGGAAAATCATTCTGACGATTCTGAGACTTCAAGTGTGTGTTCTGAAAGATCGTTCGATTCATACAGGAGACCAAGCGACGTGAGTACTTTTAACAGGCATTATCATTGCGTGTGCTGCGCATTCTTTGCAATAATATAATCGGACGGACGATGTAGGTTTTTTTGTTAGTTCTCAGACAATGTATTGTTGAGGTATTGTTATACATGTAGCAACCGTTGCTTAGTGTATAGCAGTGTAACCTCAAATATACATAAGTACAAGATGACGTGGATTCGATATTTAGGAATTAATTCTTGCTTTCTCTATGGTACTTTTGAATACAGCTTTTTAAAATTCACCAAAATCAAATGCGCAAGCATTACTAAAATTGTTTAGAGAATACACGTTATTTTATATCATGGTTTCTATACGACTGCTTACCAATGTTATATTGCAAACAATACGTAAATAGTATCACAATTTCTCTCTAGAGACCATATTCAATAGATACTTTTAAATTCACGAAGTGTTCTGGTTTGTTACCATACTAGTACCGTATCAACAAAATCAACGAAATAATCCCCTCATTAATAACTTAATTTGACAAATTTATTTACGTTAAGCCTGAAATATTATTGAACTAGTAAAGTCCATTTACAACGATAACATACGGGGGGTGCCTAATTAACAGACGTCAAAATCACAGTTTTGGTTACATTTACTCCACGGGTGGCAGATTAATGACTAGGCTTAGATAACATGGTTTTTCTGCTTTTATTTTATTGACTGGATAAACACGACAGAGAAATGAAGCACTGGCATTTATTAAATGTTCCGTGAACGCAATAATAGTTCATTTAACCCGATTTGAAAAGCATCGACATTACAACTAAAAAAGTTTTTCCATTTGTGGTATGCATCTGCACACGTATATCTATTTCACGGTCCCTCGTATCGGCGCGTACGTCTGCTTTCTGCTAATGACGCAAGCGAAAATGAACCAGTGGCCCTATCGCACAGGATAAGCAACTCGTATAGAATAAAATTTCCCACTTCTACAACGATTGTAGTTGGTAATTGAGTTTTCTAGTTACTACGTATCCCGTATGTAATCATAAATAGACTATACAATAACATTTCGAACTAAAGTAGTGAAAGTTAAGAGAGTATAAATTCTTAATAACTATATACGTTAATAACGATATACTTTGAGTAATCTGTCTTTCCTGTAGGTCAAATAGGATATTCATTCTATAATTACTACACTTGTTTTTACTACAACTACTAGCATGACAGAAAATCACAACATTTCATGATTTAAGAGCATGTAATGACGACAATTTCAATACAAATCTATATATGTACATACCTTTCAGTGGATTTTTGTAGTCACCTAATTAATTTACGCCAACGCTCCTTAATTCAGTCTCACGTGACCGAATTATTTACTACTTAACGAACTAATCCTAAATATTACGAAAATGTTGACTAAAGAACTGTCTCGAAATACATTTATATAAATAAATTAAAAGAGAGAGCTCAGTCATTTATTTAAACGTATTAGAATACAATTACCATTGATATTAATCAAATCTTGATGCGTATAGTATACAGACATACAACAATTTATTACGTGGCCCAAAAAAATCGACTGGAAGCATTAGTATTGACTCAAGTTGAATATCATATTTCAATATATTAAATAGCTACTTTTATTTTTGTCGTAATGTGAGGTATATGTTCAATATTTCTATTAGAAAGATAACTTATTATATTTTTTACAGAAACACAAGTAACTTACAGAATAAGTGCGGAAATTACACGATGTTAACATTAATTTGTATCGCCTATGATAATTATACACCACTTATTGACTAATTCACGTTATTTTTTTTATTGTTTTCCTGTTTATGTGTAACTTTTCACTGCGTATAGGTGTAAGAAAAATCGGGAATCGAATAGTAAAAGCATGAGGCACCCCAACATTATTTCTTATGCTTCTAGTTTCGATTTCACGATCATTAAGTAGTTTGATATATGTTTGATGTGTCTTTCTTGTACCTTGTCCCCATGCGCTTGTTTTGTTAACGAGTTGTATTTTGTGTCAGTCGTATTCGTGGAGTGGCTCGCAGCAACGTTTGTCTAGCAGGGACGTTTGGGAGCCCTGCCGTGTAAGTATGCTTTTGGGGATTTGCACACCCTTATTCACTATTAATTTAATTTTATCACAGACTAGTTTTGCTTAATTATTGCAAAATCAGGGATAGTTACGAGTATTGATACTATAACTTTATGTATTATGATAATATAGACCCTTTATTTCACGTCGGCTTTAATCTTTGGCCATCCTTTGTTGTATTTTTTCCAAATATACAGGCTGTTGACGGTCATGTGATTTTATTTTTAAAAATATTTTAACGAAGTTGCATATTAAAAGAGATATTAATGTTTAAAAAAATTTGTAGTTTTTATTTATTTTTAAGTGGTGATTAAGCATATTAATTTAAACATTTTTTAAAATGTTTTTCATGGAATCCACTTCACACTAGTTGTTCAAAGTTATCGCCGTGTTGTTGAACGAAAAGTCTTAGTAGGCCTTGGTCTTGCCGTCGAATTGTCACCGCAGCTGTCTCAATGCGGTTACGAAGATCATCTAAATCAATTATGTCGTTGGTGTATACCATGGTCTTCATAACGCCCCATAAGTAGAAATCAAGGAGGTTAAGGTCGGGTGACCGAGGTGGCCATGGCATAAGACCACCTCGACCAATCAAACACATTATCTAAATATTGCCGAACTAAAGGATTAGAATGCGGCGGTGCGCCATCGTAGAGAAACGATGTTTGTCGACGTACATTCAAAGGAATTCCCATTGTTCGATCAATTGATTTTGCAAAAACAAGAGATAATCATATCCATTCAGTCGATTTGGCAACACAAATGAGCCAATACGTTGTCCGTTGACCAGTCCGGCCCAAACGTTTATCGAAAATCTATGCTGGAAATGATTACGACGAACAGCATTTGGGTTTTCCACACTTCAAATATGAGTATTACGACAACTATTTATGCCGTTACGTGTAAACGTTGCTTCATCAGTCGCCAATACAATGGAAGAAAAGGTTGGACTTTCTACATGTTTTTGTAGAAACCATCGGCAAAACTGTAAACGTAAAGGATGATCTTCAAGTTGTAAAGCCTGTACTTTTTGTACATGGAAAGAATACAATTGATTCTCGCACAGTGTTCACCAGACAATTCGATTTGATACATTTACTTGGTGAGATATTTTTCGAGTACTACTACAAGGATCTTCTTCGACAAGATTTAAGACTCTTTCTTCGGCATCCAAAATTCATTGGTGTCGGCCAGGACCACCATCTCGACCTTGACGTGTTCGCAGTACACTAGAGCGGTAAATTTTTGTGGAATACGTATTGGCCTGTTAGAAAACCGCTCAGCGTACAATCGACTTGCAGCAGCAGAATTCTGGGGTACTTCACTATAAATTAGCATGTCAACGTATTCACTGTTGGTGCGATGGACCACCAACAATGCAGAGACAACTAATGAAACAGCTTGGCAAATGGGAAAAGTTACAGACATCAGCCTACTTTGTAAAAAAATCATGAATAACCTATCGTTTGCCTTTACTTTGATCCATCGTTTTAGCATTAAACACTTTTTTAGGCTGGTTAATCACCACTTAAAATTTTAAAAAAATAAAAACTACAAAACTTTTTTAACCTTAATATCTCTCTTATTATGTAACTTTGTTAAGATAATTTTACGGTAATGACCTTATTTTAAGATGTTTAATCACCCCTTGAAAATAAAATCACAAGACCGTAAACATCCTGTATAGGTGTTACTAGAGGAAAACCTTTCTTATCATAGCTTTATGGAAAAAAATTCTTTATAAGGTGTTTGCTCCATCTTAAACTCAGGAATAATACTAGACTTTAGAAATAAATTTGTTAGTAGTGGGTAAAATAGCTTTTTTCGTTTAAAATAAGCGTATAAGTTTTTGTAATATTTTGGTATTTATCTATTCAAACCAAAAACTAAAACAAAAGTCTCCGTACCACCTTAATGAGTGAAAAACTCTGGATAAGTATTTCAGCATATAAATTGTCATCTTCAGCAGAATCTACGAAGGAAAGTACTGTTAGACGTAGCAGTCTTGGAGACATGCACCACACAGAACACCAGTTGAATAACAGTAGTGTGTAGTAGTAGGTAGTACATTCGTAGATTCTGCTGAGGATAGCCACTTAGTTGCCGATATAGGTCTCTAGAGTTCTTCACTCATCAATGTGGTAAGGGTACTTTTGTTTTAGTTTTACTATTTGAAGCCACCATATCCTATTATTTTACACATTCAAACCAAAGACACGTTAACAAGTCCATAAAACAGAATTAGTTTTATACTTATTCTATAATTTCACCATCTTTAACAATTACAATTCCACCTCTCTTTTATCTTTATAAGGTCTTATGAAAAATTACAAGAAAGCTATGTTAAGAGGTATCAACAAAGTCCGGTATTATTTCTGAGTTTTAGGATAAGTAAAACCCTTTGTAAAGATATTTAAAGTTTTTCCTCTTTGGAGATCTATTTGGCAATGCACTATACAGTATTACACAGCCTAGTACGATAATATTCTTAAATGGCAATACTGGTGGGACATATGTATGACCGTACGCGTTGTGCATATATTACACACATACGAGCCACATGCGAACCTTGCATTGAGGTTCAGTCGTGCATCACTTATCAAATGCTGTAGAGCTATGGAGTTCACGATTGACGAAAAAGTGCAAATTATAAAATCGTCCTGCTCCTTGCTACAATACCATACCCCTCACTAAATCTAAATTCAAAAAATACGGATTTTATAATCCTGCAATAGTACGATACTGGTCATGAACAAATAAACATATTACTGTACACTGACCACACGCAGTATCCGCAAAAGTTAAATGTATGGATTGGCATATCGGGGAATGATATCGTTCGTCCGGTATAGTTGGCACTTTAATTGCGCAGAGGTATCTGGAAGTGTTACAAAACAGTTTGATTCCTTTGTGCGCGGATGTCATAGAAAATGTATGGTTTCACCGTAACGGGTATCCTAGTAGCACTAGTGCAATTGCGCGACAGTATTTGAGTGACGCGTTCGAGGACCGATTCATTTCGCAACAGGGTACAATTTAATGGCCTGCTAGATCTCCTGATTTGGCACCAAATGATCATTTACTTTTACGGGGCTATGTAAAATCCAGCAATTGTAGATTCCAAGATTTAGTTGAAACGCGTGACAGAATTACGAACGAACTGCTCATTATGAATTATCCCCGATGTATGTATATGTTCAATGTACCGCGTAATTTTATAGTCGGATTCCTCATTTTTTAGAATTAGAAGGGGGTCGATTAGAACATTGTGTGAGAATTATGAGAATTCCTTTTATTCTTTTATGTTAAGTAACTTTGATACACGTGTTAGTTTATTTTGGTTAAGAACTTTTTAATTTCTATTTATAAATTAGAGGCATTTTACTTTTAGGTACTATTTTTCTTTATCTATTCAAAAGCATCTAGGTTTTATTATTTGATTTTTATATTTTTAAATGCTAATTTTTGTTATTATCCATTTCATATATTAATTTCTTTATTTTGCGTACTATTGAATTTATATTAAATGCACATACAGAATTCTTTTCACAAGCACATTTTATGGTTCTTCGATAATTTCTACGCCCATTAGTGACAAGGAATTAAAACAACACATAGAATACGTCGATTAGGATATGTGAATGGTGATTTACGTGCACCCACATCGACTAGAGTACATAGACTAAAAGAAATCGCTCTGCTGTTCTAACTACGTTCGTCCTATGGTACAAATATAATAGGTAACCACATGCGCATCTTTTGATGACGTCAAGTAGTGAAAAGTGTAGCCAACCCCTTATAGCATAATGTACGAATAATAAACGAAACTAAAGCAGTGTTACCATATATATGGCATGAAAGAACATTTTCTGTCTGCATACAAAAATTAGAACTTGAACAACAAAACACTGGTCTCAACTCTGCTCACGATCGCATCAAAATGACAAAACAGTAACAATGAGCTAATACCCTTCTGACAAATAGACGCCGCAGTGCTGCCAATAGTGTATCTGCATTCAATCTTATTTCAATCTTTATTATATTGGCTGCAATAGGTGGATAATGACGTCAAGTGGTGAAATACAATTTGCGTTAGCTTATGTGGTTACCTATTATATTTGTACCATGGTTCGTCCCACCGCCCCCTCTCACCGTTGATGACGAATCATGTTACTCTAGATATGTACTATTATCGCAGTAGGCTGTGCAATATTGTATATAAGAAATATTGGTTGTCTTAGTTTTACGTATCATTATCAATGTTAGTAGCGCAGCCTTACTATGAGTTGCACGATGGTAGTACTAAAGCATATAACAAAGAAATAATCAATATTTAAATATGAATTTCCATTTTTCCAATACTTAGTACTATAAATTTAATTATATACAGCACTGTGCAGATGTTATCGCCCATCCTTCGATCAGATGGTCAGATGTTTGTGTTAAAAATTTACTAGCGCTGCAATAGCACGTACACTAAGCTTTTCTTTGTCGAGATGGTTGATAACGTATTATATAGTACTGTATATTGTGTTCAGATGTGTCAAGTCTTTAATATCAGACAATTATGTCATTGCCTTTTCTCGAATATTTATGGTTTTTTAAATATTTTTATTTACATTTATTTGCACGTATAAAGTAATTCTGCACTCGCACGAAGCTACCAGTAAATAACTCCAGTACGTTCTTTCCTTATATACATTAAATAAATATTTTATAAACGCAATAAAAATTGCCAAAATTATTAGATAAATAATCGGTCTACTATCATAATTTCCTTGCTATTATAGAGGATCGGAAATCTTTAAAAAGTGGATTTCTTAAGTTAAGATTATTAACTGGAATAACTTTTTAATATTATAGTTAATAATAAATTATAGTTGGTATGATTTGAATGCAGCACCGAGACACATATCTCTGTATCATTTGAGTCATCATATTGTGTGCGGACCTTGTAATAAATTTCCAACAAAATTAGGATTTGTAGCACATGCCCCTCTCGCAAAAGTATTTTCGTAATCTATTTCTGTGATTCTAGTGACATAGTGTTTCACTAGACCCTGAAATGTGCCCACAATTAAGTGAATAACAACTTGAATTGAGTGAGTTATGAGATTTCCTTTATATCTATGAGGTAGTTAAGTATCAACGGCTTTTTAGATATACTTATTGTGCAGACATCTGGTGTATACTTAAGAAATCCACTCTGAAAATATTCCGAATTTTTCTAAACCTTGAACTAGTCTATTTACGATAACAGACGAGACAGGCACTAGTAATATCCGAATTACTGAGTCATAATGCTAAATACCTAAAGAAGTGAACTCCTTTTGCTATGGCATTAAGTTTATACGGCTTGCCTACCCCGTGCGGTATAGCCGCTGATTCATGTTTCGCTTCTGTTATTAGTATGCTGCTGCCATTAAAACTTATAACATAATATAAGCTAACTTATAAATAGTAGGACAGGTGAATTAATATTTTGTGTAGGTGTAAACAAAGTTTAGCAACATGGTTATGACGTCTCAAACGGTGTGTCCCGCCTGTTATCGTAAATAGACTATACAGTTGTTTTATACCCGATTATTCATAATTTAATTGTACACATTTTAGTTCTATATTAAGTTACTTGTTTTACAGGATATTAATGAAATAATAGCCTTATGTGCCAGTACCGTTTGGCAAGAGAGAAAAGACGGTTTAGTATCCCTAAGATACTACATCAATATGGGTAACCAGTTGTCACCAGGTGAATTAAAACACATCACAGAAATATTTACTAGAATGTTTATGGATTCACATACCAAGGGCATTAGCGTTTTCTTAGATACGCTTAATGAAATTATTAAACGTTATAAACATGACCTTCACGACTGGTTATACGTTCTACTGCAGCGCATATTCCATAAAATGGGCATTGATTTGCTTAATTCGACGCACAATAAGTTGTTGAACACATTGGATAATATCAAGAAAAGCTTTCCAATGTCACTTCAGCTGAATTGCGTTTATAGGTTTGTATTCCTAACATCAAACAATGTGTCCCCCTCTATTTGAGTCTGTACGATTTGTAGGTTTCTTGTAGATGCAACTCAAACGCCCAACGCAAAAACTAAAGTAGCTCTTTTAAATTATCTGACATCTCTGTGTCACGTCGTCGATAATAATCAATTTGTTACTAAATCACCTGCCAGCCAAGCGTTGCAAAAAATAATAATTTTCGCTCAAGATACGAAATCGGTTGAAATTAGAAACGCGGCTAAGATGTGTATAGTGGCATTGTGGAATTCTAATACGCCGCAGGTTACGATGATGTTGGCCGAATTACCAAAGGACCAGCAAGAGATCGCCTCCAATATTGTGCAGAGCCACATGAGAAAGAGTTCTACGGGCAGTGAACCGGGGAGTCCCTTAATCGGTAGCAGTCCTAAGGCTCTGTCGCCAAGCTCACCTCCCAAACACGACGACTTCAATCAAGAGGAGATATATAAAAGTTTGAGGAAAACAACGGCCGAAATCCAGAATTACAGTTACGAAACTCTAGGTGAGGTGCATATCTAGTTGTTTTTGTTAATTGGAGGTAACATTTTTCATATTTTTAATACTTGTTAATCATAAAATTAATGCTTTAAATTTTAATGTGCTAATTTCATCGTTACCACGACACTAATCTATTGATTCTTTTACAAAGATTATTTAGAGAGAGAAAAGTTAATGTAAACAAAAATAAATAAATATATTTATATACTTTCAATTTTGAACATAGGTGCCGGATATTGGCAGAAATCGATTTCGATTTAGTGAACTTGCTTTTGAAATTTTTGTTTTCTTTAAACCTCATGCAGCTGTAAGCGACTTGGACATCGCGTGACCTATTGTAATATTATAAATACCTTCAAATTGATTTAGTTTTGTTGTTATATTATTACGTCATTATTACTGTAGATAGCTTCAATAACTCTGGATATATTTCAATGTTACTTTATTTAAATGACAAACACATATGCATAGAAAGAACTCCTTACTGAGGTAAACCCCAACAACGATTAAAGGTATTTACAGAAACTTAATTCATTAAATTTAATTCTCACAGAAATGAACACATCATTAGGCCTATTAACAAAATTGTATGAACTGAAAACTATTATTATCGCTTTTGTTTTATCTTCTGTGTTAAGATGTTACAAGCAATAATTTCTTTTTCTACTGCACCATCCTCTTCATTCAGTAAACATTTTTGAGGCATTCTGAGCTTTCGCTATAGAAAAGTGCAGTAAGTTTCCCACTCCTTCCACTTTGTATGTGTGTGTGTGTGTGTATGTGTAAGGTTATGTATGACAAAATTCCGATTTTTGTTTATACTTAAGTAATAACCCGTTACCCTACCGCTGTCTAGGGTTAAATATAATTAGCTCGTTCCGTAACCTATTTAACTTTTCGTAAGAGATTAGTTCCATTGGAGTAAGTAAATGAACGCAAAATTATATATAATAAATCGGATATAGATCACTAACGCCGTGATACAAATACATAAGGTATGCTCATCAAGTACCTAAATTCACGTAAATTCTTGTGATAGTTGCACACATATGCGGTTATACATATACGCAAATTGAAAGTTTTTGCCAATTCAATTAATCAAAAAAAGATTTCTGCCAATAGCCGGCACGTACGTTCAAAGGATGAAGTATATAAATAATATATTTAAAAAATATATAAATATACTTTTGGGATCACACAAACACGTCTGATTGTATAGTTCCAGGCATTCCTCACGTACAGACAGCTGTTTCGGACTGGCTAGTCCTCATCAGAGCACGTCAGAGGAATGCCTTGCTGCTAACTAAATTGTCGTATGGAGATTACGCCATGAATCCGCGGCTGGGCGTTAGATGCCTCTGGATTTTTTCTAAAGACTTGTGCTAACGTTTAGTTGACGATACGGCATACTGAACGAGCGACAGGCATTCCTCCGACCTGCCCTGATGAGGGCTAGCCAGTCCGAAACAGCTGCCTGTCGTGAGGAATGCCTGGAACTATACAATCACAACAATGTTGTGTGATCCCAGTAGTAATTTATATATTTTTTAAATATATTTTTTATATACTTCATCTTTTGAATTCATTTAATGCATAATATCAAAGCGGCTTCTGTTGGAATATATTTACGAATCTAGCAACATATTTACAGGGATATATCGGCCCACTACTATATTGCAGTGGTAGGTATTGATTCTCACTAATATATTAAATAAATAATATTACATATGCCTTAAAATGAATCTAATATAAATGCAAAAAAGGTACAATTTTATAGATCTATTCCAATTACCCAGCTTTCCTAATCCTAAAACGTAATACACGTATTTTTGCGCATATCTTATGTATTTGTATCATGACTAACCCGATCAAGTTTCCGTAAATACCTTAAATGGCGCAATCCCCAATTCCCTCCAATATCTCACCTCTTCCTATTCTGGCGGGAAATTCAAACTTAAACTTGCATATTGTATAAAATACAAAATAGGATACGGTGGCTTAAAATAGTAAAAAAATAAAAAATACCCTTACCACCTCGATGAGTGGAGAACTCCTGGATACGTA
>JARFOC010000360.1:300939-320551 GCA_031763485.1 Osmoderma eremita | reverse complement strand
CTGAGGATGGCAACTTAGTTGCCGAAATACGTATCCAGGAGTTCTTCACTCATCGAGGTGGTAAGGGTATTTTTTTTCATATTGTACAACTCGAGCGTCCTGACATTTTGATTGTTCCCAATCAAATCAACGTTCAATTACTTATCCTGTACATTATTAAATAGTTACCACAGTTACATAGCATATAAGATAGAATACTATTTAATTATATAAACATATCAGACACTATTTAATTTAAACTTTTCATATTGAGATTCCTCGCTAGAAGAACTTTCCGAACTTTGCCAGCAGCTGCCGCAATACCTTCGTAAGGTATCTAAGTTAACTGAAACTCGGGTATATCTTTAATAACATACCTATTGTTACCAAGTTTAGTAACTATAGCGCTTGCAATTAAACAACCGACTTTTGACATTTCGTCTTTTCATGGTTGCCGCGCATTGTAATGCATATCATACGATTTGACAGATATATGAATAGATTATGGTTTAAAAAATACGAAAACTATCAATACTAAATAGAACGTCAAAATGACAAATGTCAAGTTGGTGCGTTGATAACTTACCTTATCTATGCAACTAGCAACGTTCTAATTGCAGAAGTCCTACTTGGACGAAATGTCACTAGATTTGACATTACTATCCATTTGCTAAATGTGAAGTTGTGCTGGTATGATTTTAACATACTGCTGCCAAAAGTCGACTGTTTCGTTGCGAGAGCTGTGTATATTTAATTGTTTTAATTGTGTAATTATTTATTTACTCCTGCGGTAACGTCTGTACTTATAATCATTACATAATGTCCTATATTGTGCTCTCGCGCCATTTTTCGCCTTTTGTCAAAGTATTTTTGATATAATTTTGGGTTTTCACGATATTTTCACTAGCCTTCGTGCAACTATTCCAAATCCATTTTTCCCCAGGATTTTGCCCATCTTAAATTACCTTAAATTACCTTAAATTACCTTGCACGTGCCCCCTTTGAAAGACTCCAAATAACATGTTCCCCGTTGACTAATTCACACCATCAGTTGGAATCTCAGCCCAGGCAGTAGTGCTTAAAGTTAATTTTGAGCAAATATCTCCAATCATCTTATTAATTTTCTACTTGGCTGTTCGATTGCGACATCCCTGTTGCAATAAGAGTGTGGCCAACCTCATTATCTTCGAAAAACGTCTTAAATTCGGAGCACGTAAAACAAGCTCCCCTGTTGGATATAATTTTGCAGGTTTGCTATTTCGCAATCCCCGATTCCCTCCAATATCTGCCTTTTCCTATTCTGGCGGTAAATGTTGCCGGCAGATACCGGCGCGAAATTCAAACTTAAACTTACGTATGCTACATATTACATCCATTTTCTGGTGTACCCTGTTGATAGATATAACGATTTGTACAACCTTGTCTGTCTATACATATAATTTGTCCATCCTTTTCAGTAGTAAAACAGCAAATCGTTATATTGATATACCTACAATTTATGGCTGTGCCCGGAAAAAAATATTTACGATTTACAAGTTTTAGAAACAAATATCATAATTTTGAGATTGTCGCGCAATACTATATCACTACTTTTTCATAAAAAAAGGATACAGTGGCTAGAAATAGAACTATAACAAAAAATAACCTTATCAAATCAATGAGTGAAAAACTCTAGATACGTATTTCAGCAACTAAGTTGCCATCCTTCGTAGAACTTACAAAGAAAAAAAAGGCTAGACTTAGTATCTCTGGTTTAAGGTAAGACCCTGGAAGATTGCTCTTAGCAGATCACCAGTGGAATAACGCCGAGTGTTATTCCACTGGTGAGTATGGCCGAAATACCAGAGTCTTTCACTCATTAAGATGGTAAGGGTATTTTTTGTTTTAGTTCTACTTAAATAAAGTATCAGCGTAAAATAAATCATGATTTTTTTTTTAATAAAAATCGATCATTTCGTTTTTTCAAGATATCATGATGTTTATCAACCCTGTGCAAAATATTTTTCCTTTCAAAACATACCGAGTGATCAGTCGGTTTATCATGAAACACTTAATGATATTAAAAAGATCAGTTTTATAGGAAAATAGATTTGACAACACTGAAATATATGACCAGTGGCGGGTGGTAGGACAAGCACTGCCCACCCACCATATCATTTATATGAAACATCATTTACATTTAATTTATTTTTTATTTATTTTTAATAATGTTAGTAATAATAAATGTTCAGTGTTTGTGCCTACTGCTGCCTACCCATTAAAAATACTCACGCGCCGCCGCTGTATATGACTAATAACTGAAGACTATTTTAATTGCTTCTGGAATTGATACGCATTATTTCTAACTAATACTGTATAGAAAATAACGATTAAGGAGCAGTTATTATCTGCCTCGTAAAATGTACTGAACAACTTGAAGTAAGCTCTGAATTTTAAAATATCTCCATGTTAATCGACAAGAAAACTACGGTTATGAAAGAAATCATGGGAAGTAAAAAAAGCTTTTAATAGTTTTTAAAATATGTTTGCTCCATGATAAATGAACCGCCAGATATTTTAAATATCAGCCTTATACATATTTCAAATGCTTTATATTGCAGGTTCGAAACTAGACCACGACACTCGGAAAGACACGACATCACAAGATTCAGGTATATCGCAGATGTCACTCGGCAACGACATTAAAAATGATGTAGCTGCATTAGAAGAACGTATGGAAGAATTAAACATAAGACAGAACTATACCTCGGCACCTGGTACAGTTAATGGAGTAGATTCTGAAATTAACGGATTTAATAATTTAGGTACTAATAAGTAGTGCCCCATATTTGTTCTAATTTGTCTAACTTCTTTTCATTAGTTATATTCTAACAATATAGATACAGAGTGAGTCTGATATAAAAGTTGAAAAATTGACAGGTACAGTTACAGAAAGTATGAACATTAGAAAAAAGAAAAATGTTTATTTAGTCTGGGCTTCATAGTAAGAGATATGTATCTATTATTTGACAATATTCGAAACGTGTACAACAATGAATATATTATATTCATTCTAGTTTACTATTTTCAATATACAGTACGAGTGCACATAAAATAAAGCCATATTTTTTTAACAGCTGTAAATCAACCAAGGTCAGTAAAATGTTAGCATAAAAATAACAAAACTAACTCTGAAAAATTATAAATTCTTTAATAAATTGAATTTTGTAAATGTAATTTAATACAATAAGTAATTCGACATATGTAAATTTTTCATTTAAATTAGTGATTATTCATTTCATCTTCATTGGTAATACACTTAAGAGTTCAACAGAAAGAAAATACCGTGGTCCCAAGTCCGTTAGTGATAAGAACCCGTTAGGTTGGAATTCTTATGTAACCTACAAGTGCATCGCTAGCCCGCGATATTTAAAAAGTATTTTTTTCTCGCAAATGTTTGCAGATCAGTCTCATGTATTAAAAGTTTTCGATGGTGTACCATTGGAGTCACTACATACTATTTTTTCGATTCATATTTCAGACTCAGCCTGTATAACGAATGTTATCCATGTTATTAATTAAAAATGTTTTAACCCTATAATTGCGACGTAATGGCAAATTATTTACAATTGTACTTACATTAAACATAACGTAATGGATGATATTTCCTATTATTGCTACATTATATTCAAATGATAAAAAAGATTATTAATTGCATTTTCCAGATGATACAAACGGTGAAGCATTAGTTAGAAGGGTGTTGGAATATTGTCAATTGGACAACCCTACTGAAATAGCAGAAAAACGAACATATTTTACTAGGTTAGCAGCTCTTATTAAGAAGGGACAGACTGAATACGTTATAGAAAATTTCAAGTACGTATTGATGTCGAAATTGACCCAATATTTAACAAGTAATATCGTTTTAGAAAATTATTGAGGTTATTGCTCGACAATTTAGGCTCAACAGATACAGCGACACTCGTATTAGTTTTGCAAGTTTTTACCGAGATCTTTAACAACTCGGATATGAAACAGTGCTGGTTGGAGTTCGTGGAATTACTTACTCTACGAATTCTAAATATGCATTGCAACGAAAAAAGAGAGGTATTTTTTCACTACTTTTCTGAACTATATCCATAAAATTATAATTCAAACAGGTTGTAAAAACTGCTGAAACAACGGCTGCAGCAATGGGTGTTTTTCCTTTTACTACCGCGGTTTGTGTCCTCCAGCCGTTAATACGGACCAGTAGTTTTCCAACCATACAAGGAGCTATTAAAATGCTCACTAAAATGGTTGAAATGCATCCAGAGGATGTGACCGATGAACATCTTGCATTCATCATGCCAGGTTTAGTAAAGGTAAGTTTTATTAACTATTATTAAGTAATATGCAAACGAGCAAACAATGTGAATGGGTAAAGGCGACGTGTGCATATATCTGAATACGAAACAAACAAAAAATGAACAAAAGCGTGTTCGAACACCGGGTGCCGCTCTCAAAGTGAGGTTTTCCGTACTCCTTTGACGCATGGAAAAAAGTACCCTTACCATAATCCTCAATAGAAACTACACAGGAAAACAGTATTAGACTAAAGAGCCTTAACCAGAGATACTAAAAAAAAATTTTCAATTGTAATTTCTACTGAGGGTGGCAACTTAATGGCCGAAATACGTATCTTTCACTCGTTAATTCTAGGGCATTTTTTTGATTTAGTACTAATACACATGTAGCTAATTCAGTAAATAGACATCTCACAAACGAAATAGATTTCTTCCACAACAGAGAGAAAGAAACGATTATAAACGCACGTTAAAATAACGTTCATATCAATATATCATCTAACGCGCGTCTAGCTTGACTAAATCGGCAGTCGGCGAGACGGACGTTGCAATGAAAAATAAACGCGCTTTGTTCATGTGGCCAATCTCATTCAAAATATCCGTCTTTTCGTGCATTTCAACGCGCGCCAATTAAACGCTAGTGTGTCCTCTGCTTAAGGAAAAATTCATTTGATACGAATATCCACACAAACCTATTGTCCACACGTCAATGACTCATGTCTGTGAATTTACGAATTTTAAATAAACGGTAGGGCCCTAACTTTCCTAGAACACGGTATACGACGCGTACGGCCATTTAAATACAACCGATACATAACGTATAAGAAAACCAAGTAATAAGTATATATTTTAAAACCTTGACGTTACCTAATAAATTTGATAGCAGATATACACTACCGGCCATTAAAGTAAGGACAGCTGGTAAATTCCTGCAAACGTAAATAAAAACGACAAAAAATGCTAAAGAAAACAAAAGTTTGTAGCTAGAAGCAAATATAAACAAATAATGGAAAAAAAATAAAACATTCTAATAAAAAAATTATGCTTTCTGTTCATCCAAATATCCTCCTTTGGCTTTTAGTACTGCCCGCACCACGCGTGGCATGCGCTGAGTTTCTGGAGAGTTTCCCTGGAAATTCCATTCTGTTTGGAGAAGCCGCCATAAAATGGACAGATTCTTCATATCCGTCTGTCTAGTTCATCCCACAGTAATTCGATGGGGTTCAAATCCGAACTCTGCGAAGGCCAGGGCATGATCTGCAAAACGTTCTCTTCTGCTTGAGAAGAGAGATCATCTTTACAGATCAGTGCCGTCCGCTTAGGGTCGTTATCGTGCACAAACACGAAATTCTCCCCAATTAACGGCAGTCCCGATGTGACAGCGTTCTCTTCAAGTATGTGTCTATACTTTTCTTTGCGCATAATGCCGTCGTTTTTACAAGATCTCCGGTCCTCACATTGCTGAAACACCCCAAACCATCACTGAACCACTATCGTGCTCTACTGCGGGAACGACACAATCGCGCAACATCCTTTCGTCTCTCGTGCGTCTGACAAAAGGTCTGCGCTTCTGACCAAACACTTGGATTCATCAGTCCAATGGACGTTCTCCCAATTTTCTTAGGTCTAGTTCCTATAATTTTGAGCCCACTGTAGTCGCTTTTGGCGGTGTCCCCGACGCAGTAACGATTTTCTAACTACTGCGACCGAAAAGCCCGGCTTCCTTAAAGGGCGTTTTGTCGTGGTTATTGAAATCTATCGTTCGCGTCCCCAGTTGATTTCTGCTGCGAGTTCGGGCGCCGACAATCGCCGATTTCGCTTGCTCAAGACTAAGGCGTCGATATTTTGCCTGCGTCGTTATTCTTGACCGTCCTGGGCGATATCGGTTTTCCAGTGGTTCGGTAACGCCGAATAGTGTAATGCACTGTTGATTTGGTAACATGCAATTTTTCAGCAATCACACGCACTGAATACCCTTCCTCCCGCAACGTGACAATAGCCGATCGCTCTTCTAGTTATTGGCTTTCCTTTCGGCATATTTTAAATGATATTGCCAAAAACTAACTAGAACTACTAACAGACTGATTCACAACGAGTATGGTTAGAAATACTCCTTATTATAATGAGAGATACGCAGGTAAAGTTTTACGACCCTAGAAAACTCTACTGTACTCTCTACTGTAAATATTTTTAAGTAATTAGAAACACATCACCGAAAAGCATACTTTATTACCGACTTTAATAGCCGGTAGTGTTGTGTACATAAGCAAGAGCTTAAGAAAAGTAAATTTGTACCCATAATTTTCTGTGTTGTACTGCTCTATCAATAATTGTCATACATTATACCTTGTTCAAAAAAAAATTGTGGAGACAAATATCTGATCTGATAGTGAATAATCATAGGTTGAAAGCAGCGAAAATAAGAATCTACTATTAAAGTGGTGTGTTCAGAAATTCGTCTCTCTATTTTTGC
This sequence comes from Osmoderma eremita, assembly GCA_031763485.1. Classification (NCBI taxonomy): domain Eukaryota; kingdom Metazoa; phylum Arthropoda; class Insecta; order Coleoptera; family Scarabaeidae; genus Osmoderma; species Osmoderma eremita. The sequence goes on along the minus strand of JARFOC010000360.1, from coordinate 313,774 downwards.
AACAAGGAATATTATTATTAATGTAAGTACACGGTAAAGAAAGGTTGGTTTGTCATTTATAAGTGGAGATGGCAAAAGCGTGCGACGACTCATGGGCGCGCGTCGCGTACCTGTCCAACAAAATACCACAATATCTCGTCGACAGCGTCAGTCCTATGTCGTAGCATACCGCGTTCATATAATCATCACACACAGACATTTTTTCCCACAATGAACTCGGTTTGCTGAAATAACTGGAGAAACATACCTGATGTTGCAAATATTGACTCGATCTTATCCAATTTGGGATAACACTGAAAGCGCTGATGAGGGCAACGGTCACAACGTCTTATAAATTATAACTATCTCTTTACTAGAAACTTTTTCGTTAAAACAAATGAAATCTGTTAACTTTTATGTGCATAATTATTAGGCAAATGACCATGAAGAAAGCCCAGTCCGGAAAAGTGCCGTTTTCTGTATGGTAGCGTTACACAAGGCTGTAGGAGAAGAACGTTTGACACCTTATATATCTGGCTTGGCTGGAAGCAAATTGAAGCTACTAAGGTTGTATATTAGTAGAGCGCAGGCGGCGTCAGTGCCTACAAGCCCAAAAAATTCCGCTACCAGCTAGTTAAAACCATAACTTTGGTCAAAACAGGATAATTTACATTACATTAAGAGCATTATTTTTTAGCTTTGGTCTTATTAATAACTAAAGTATAAAATATTGAATTTATATGCATATTACTGCCTTAACATAATCATATTAATTTTGTTAACAGTTTTTAGCTAGGAATAATTAACCATTGTATATTTTACTCTCACGTTTTCTTTTATATCCACCATTTTTATTTATAATATATTTTTTAACGTTTTGTGTCTAGTTTTCTTAAATTAGCATGCTGAGCACGATCAAAGTATTTGAGCAAAGTGCCATCTAACCAGTTTAACATTGAAAATAAATGACATCTTTTTGAAAATCAGATACTTCTCTTTCCTTTAGACATTGAATGGTTGTGTTTTATATATTCATTTTTGTTGATCTAGTTACATAATTTAATAAAGATGTTTGTATCAAGAGGTGTTTGTTAAGATGCGAGTGGATATATGATGCGCTTTTTTGAAATTGCATAATAATATAAGTGTTATATTGTGATACATAAATAGGTATGTGTCAGGCAACTGACAAACACGTATCCATGTTTCAAAAATAGTTCAAAATTCATTGTTCGATTATTTTTAGCAGTTTAAAATAAATTTTCTGTAGATTATACCGAAAACTGTTTTCTATACAGGATTATAACAATCCAATTATAGCTATTTGTAATGGTTTAACAACCATTACAAATTGCTGATATAATCTGAAGTGATTTATCATAAAAGTTTTATGATAAATTTGATTATTAGTGATTGAAAATCACTTTATTATGACCTGATCATAAAACATAATGATTATATTTTTCAAAATTAAAGCAAATAAAATTCTTGTATTGCATTTAGATCTTGTTTTCTTTGTATATATTTGTGTATTACGTTTTAAGTTTGCTGTTATAACTTTTTTATATGCTTACGCAAAATGTTAGTTCTGCTAATAAAGTTAGTTTGTTGTATTGAAATTTTGTAATATGCCCTTCCTCTAATATTCATGAAAATAACTAATTTCTTATGTAACTATACAACGTGTTATCTCTACATCTGAATGACCCCTTTCAAATTGGAATGCACTACTTTCGATAAAGAGTTTGATGTATTTTAAATATCTACACAGTATTCATGCTGCTAAAGTATTTACCATCTAATTAGATATGTTTTATCTAAAACATTGCTTAATTGATTTTTTTTTTTGATTTTATTTCTAACTTAAGGCGGTTTAAAGATTTACAGACACTTTGTATAGAAGAATACCTATATTCTTATTGGTTAATGTATGATAAATGAATCTAGTCTACATTATATATCTTTCAATTTGCATCCAACTTATTTCTGAATAAATAAAAACAAAAGAAGTAAATAAAGCAATTCAAATTCTATATATTATTGCTTATAAGCCTACCTTCATCAATACTATGTAAAAATGAATCTGAAAAAAATGAGGAAATGTATGTACACATTGAACACACTGTTCAATTTAATCAAGACAGATTATATATATATTTCTATAGAAAAGAAAAAGGTAGAAGAAAGAAGGATAAATTAGCTTATGATATTTTATATGCCAAATAATGTATTATTAATTGCGCTTTAACCTGTTGAATAACTTGATAGGTGTAAATACATTTGATTATACTAGTTTTTGTTTTTTAGCTTATAGGAAGCGGCAACAACCAGCTGATATCACATCTTTGTTAAAGATCTATTACCTAAAAATTATACATAATACGCTAATGATTTACCATTATTTAACGACTCTTTGTGTAATTATTATAAAACTGTAATAAATAATTTTCAAGGATACTGGCTTGAATTCTTCAAACATACGAAGACATAATGCCGATGTAGATAAAAAATGCATTAAAATTTTATTATATATATATATTACACAATAATATACAAACTTTTAGAATCTACTTTGTACAATTTATTTAACTAAGCAAAAAAAAAAGAATCAATAATTTAGTATTTAAAGAATAATCATAAATAACATCTTTATGCTATTGACGAAATAGTTACAGTTAGTCTTTCGAATTCATAATGTTAAGTATATTTTTCCATTTCTGAATAAATCTAACAAATCTATATAAAATTATATAGTGGATATGTAAAAAATTACACAGGCATTTTAAGTAGAACATGAGCAGAAATTGTTTCACAATTTACGTATCGACGATAGATTTAAAATAAGCAAAATGAAATGGATGTAGTGTAAAAGTAACTATTTCAACCAATTAATCTAACAGTATGGATGGTCCAAACTTTATTTGGTATATGGGAAGATACAGATTGGGCATCACTTTTCACAAAAACCAAATAGTCGAATCTTTCCATATCGATATCACATTACAGGGTAGATATTATAAACTAAAACAATTTATATACCTATTTTTTACGTCTGTTTTAAAATACCTTCCAACACTAAGGTAATGGCTTTTTTGTGATTTAACTTCGTTGAATCGAATATACTGATGCTATTTATGATTTGAAATAAACTGAAATTCATTTGAACAGCTTTTTCTACGTAATTACAAAGGAAAGAATTTTTGGAAAGGTAAACCTGTTAAATTAATCTTAAAAATTGATATCACACGAGTTACTCAATTCACTATATAAAGCGTTCAAACTTAATTTATTAAGTATTTAAAATTTGTTATCCTCCAGATAAATTACTTCATCGTCCTTAGGAATGTTTTGTCATGGGCGCGTCGAATATAGTTAACTCCATGAAAGGTCATAACCCTTCCAGTTAAAATTGGGTGCCAAGTGGACAGTTCTTTTCTTATAGAAGAAAGTTACAATACCACGGTATGCCATTCTAGGGACACCACTCTGAAATAATATAAGCGATGGAATGAAAAATATTTTTCATGGCAAATTTAAGTTATAAGCATTATAAATGCATTATCTCTGATCCCTTCTAATTTTATACAGATTGGGACATATACTTTCATACGGGTAAGATGGCTTTGCTTTCTTGCAAATGGCTTTTTTGTTGTAATAGATATTAAGCATTCATTTTATTTAATTTTTGGTTCTTTGGCTAATATACATAGATAAAAAATAATTTGTTTCCAACTTTAGAATTTCTTTTCCCATCGCTTACACAGATAGTGTTTATTGTAAAAAAAGAAAACACGGCCCTTCAAATAAACATATTCTAAAAACTAAAAATTGTACCACAAAAAATAAAAAAGATTTTCTAAAAAACTACAGTGCTGTTGAAATAATAACTTTCGTGAAAATAAAAACTAATGTTATTTAAAAATTAATCTTGGATTAATGAAGATACTTAAAAATTCCATCTCTGTGGTTGACAGAAGTAACTCTCCAGCCACAAGACGGCTAACGACCGAGCCGTAGCTCTACCCAATTCTCTGCCACCAGCCGTGATGTCTATTACCCAGGAACCTGGGGTAGGATCCCTTACAGGCACGGTCGACAGGTCGCAACCTACCTATCACCCATGATGATGCCGGGTGCGTCGCCCGTGGCCCTAGGTAATAGGGATTGGGCGGACAACTCCGCTGGGTTGTCAACGCTTATCATTATAAAATTCCCTTCGAACATTTTCTAGAATATGCGGCTATATTCTGTCTATAACCTAACAATTTCTCTCGCCATTCATCTAAATTAAGTGTCAATAAATACTTTCCTCTATACTACCTCATAAGAAAATGTTGGCAAATAATTAGGAAATGTTTCTTTTAGGAGGAATATCACTATTCTTGCGCTATAGGCTAGGTACCCATTAAATGTAAACCAAGACCCAAAATAGCAGATAAAATATTTTCCGGCATTCATATGACCCTCAATAAAGAAAGCGCCAATACTAGAATTATTTGAAATGCCTGTCCAAACATTTAACATCTGACAGTATTGAGATTGAGGTATGTTTTTGTAGCCCACACCGTACAACTAAATGATTATGGCGTCCGTGGGGAATAAAAGAACTTTACTCAGTAAATAAAATATTTTCAAAGTGTGGATCCTTGTATCTTCCAAGAGTTGTGTTACAAAATTCTAAACGTGTTACCTTGTGACGGCGAAAAGTTTCACGTGTTTCTCTTATATATGTATTTATATTTACCATGTTTTAAAATACGCCCAACTGTTCGTTTGTTCATACCCAATTCATCGGCAATTTGTCGTAAACTGGAGGTACAGTTAACTTTAACAATGGCACGCATGCGATATGTTTATCGGTTCTTTACACGATTTATTCTAGGATTTTCATTACTAAAATGCCTGCATTTTATACAATTTTGTAAACACGCAGTATTTTTTTAATTCAATTGTCTTAGATCTAGGTTTTTGAAAGAAAAGGTGAAACGCCCAACAATTTCTTCCGCGCTACTAGTATTTGTAGTTTCTTTAAGTGCCCCTACTTTTTTCTTCGTTGTAGTCGACAGACGGACACAGGTATTCCCACGTAAGCGAACGTATTCGCGCATGCGTACATTTACAGACTATGATTATCTGTGTATTTTTAACGAAATCAAAATATCTCCCAATCTTTATATTACAAATTATATTGAATACTTGATTTATTATTGATACACTTGCAGTCTATCTCCGGCCTTGCGCGCCAACAATTTTCGTGCAACTGACATAAACTGGGAGCCCAGTGGCTTCATTCAGCCTTCTATATAAAACCAGTGAACAGAATTTAATTGCATTTAACGTACAAAAAACATACAAAAAACACCGTAAAGTGACGCTCTTAATTTAATTAAATTAATGCCTTGAACTAAAGATGCGCATGGTTGGTTAGACTGAAAGTCTATATTATATTTAGGAGGCCGTGCTATTGAGGATCATGCTCCTTACCCGAAAATCGTCCATTAGTCCAAGCATTTTCGCCGTTTTTTTAAACGCATCTTTCGTATGATAAACTATTCTTACAGGACCGTCATATACTATTTTATCGTCTTTCAGTTCTTGGTAACTCACTACAGGACTTTGGTGCACTTTCTGGACAAATTCTTTATCATAATTATCCTAAAGATCAAACAATTATTAATAGCTAAATGAAAAAAATGATAGAATCAATAATGCATGTTACTATCAAATTTTACCTTTAATAAATAACTTAAATCCATTTTTGTAAAAGGCACAAACAAATTATTCAATTTAATGAATTTCAAATATTTTTCGAAAAATAGCCCACTAAAATACAACATCTGTTAAGTCATAATTTCTCTATAATATCCTGTTAAATTGTTTTTGCGATCCAAATCAATGTCTGTGGTATTCCTATCTTGGATATTACTGATCATAGAAGTAAGATAAACTAGGTAAGTGGTGGTGTTTAATGCTAATTAACAGTTGAAAAATAAATTAATTAAATGAAGTAAATAGCAATAAAGTATCTAATTTTAACAATTAAACTTGCAAATATTTGGTATAACAATCTCTGATATAAATTCAAATGCGCTCAACTTTCTTATTATTCGTTTTTATAAAAATTTATAATACAAGTTTGGTATCTTAAAAAATACAGACAGAAAATTTTGTATACAAAAGATATATAAAAATATCAGAATTTGAATTCTTTCGAATATATGTTATTCATTTATAATTCCGAAATGAATGAAATATGAAGCCTATAAACAACAAATAATAATAAAACTGTGCTACGAGCAAAACAGCAGGCGTGGACTGAATTTGGAGAAAACTAGAAAAAGATAGTAAAGTTAACCAAAAACTATTTTTTAGAGTACTGAAAAATCTGAGAAACAAAAGAAAGGTGGGTGTTCGACAATTAAATGCGAGAAAGAATTATTAAGAAGTGATACCGAAGTAATGAATCGTTGGAAAGAATATTTCCAAAAGTTGTTAGTCACGAGACAAAAAACGGAAGAACAAGAGGGAGAAGTAAATATGGGGGAAGGGATGAAAAACTTAGAGCAGGATAACGAAGACAACATAAGACTAACGGAAGCCGTTAAAGAACTCAAGAACGACAAGGCCCCGGGCATAGACAAGATTACTACAGAAATGGTCAAAGCTATGGGAGAATGCGGAGTTAAAGTACTACAAGAAGAAATACTTAAAGAATGGCAAATAGGATTAATACTTCCAACGCATAAGAAAGGCGACAGTAACGATTGCAATAATTATAGGGGTATAACATTGCTGAGCATAATAGTTAAATTGTTTGTAAAAATACTAGAGAAGGGACTACGACGGGAGGTAGAACCAACCTAGAGCAGAGCAAAGTAGAGTAAATGTAAAACTTATTACGGTAATCAAGAGTATGTACAGCAGAACAAAGAACAGTTATAAGTAAGAATGGAATGTCCGAAATATTTATTACAGAAGAGGGAGTCAGACAAGGAGGTAGTTTAAGTCCGCTACTTTTCGTCACCTTCATGGATGATATAATTAGAGATGTGGAAAAAAGAAGTAAAGCATTATACATTCGGTACAGAAATTTGGAAAGAATTGGTGTATCTCATTATATCTAATTGTGCCTTTGCCGATGATGTAGCTCTAATCACAAGGAGCGAAAAAGAGCTAGAAGATAACTTGACGACATAGCATGATGTAATACTACAGAATGAGATGAAGATGAACAAATCTAAAACAAAATTGAAGATAATATCGAGAGAAAAGAAGGAAGTAGAAGTAGCACTAGAGAATGAACAGATAGAACAAGTAAAAATAGGTTTCAATACCTAGGTGTTACACTTGAAGAAACGGAAAAACACGAAATAGACATTGGTAACACAATTGAAAAAGCAAATAATGTGTACTATGTATTGAATAAGGGTTTCTTAATCAAGAAGTAAGTGTCAAGGGAAACAAAGATGAGTGTCTATAAGGCTATATATAGACCAGTACGGATGCGAATTTTGGATATTGACGAAACAAGAGAAAAGCAAGATCAGAGCAGCAGAAGTGAAGTATTTAAGGGTGTAACAAGAATGGATCGCATTAGGAATGAAAATATCCGCAAAAAAATTCTAAACATTGGATCAATGGCAGGAACAACGACAACTCGGATGGTGGATGCATTTGCAAAGAATGAACATCTCAATGCAGGTGAAGGTGTGGGTATCAAAAGTACAAGCCAGGTAAACGAGGTAGACCAAAACAAACCTTGGATAATATAGTGGGAAAAATTCTAAAGAAGAAAGGGTTAGAATGGAGTGATGCAAGAAGGCTCTTACGCAATAAGGAGTGGAACACATTTAGAAAGGATTAATCATCCTACATCCAATGGGCAGAAGGGATTGATTATATATATGCATTTATAGTTGATGTTTTTGTTAACTACATCTGAATTAGCATTAAAACACACTATCTTTACTAATTTAACATACATCGCACGATCAATAATAAGAAAGACGCACTTAATTTGGATCAGCCAATATAAATTAAAAACTCACTTGGAAACGCCAATCTTTCCAAATGTTTTTGTCCGACTTATTTCTGGTCTAATACATGCTCTCTCTTTTCGTTGGTTCGGTTGTCTTATCCAATCATCCCAATACCTGCAATTATTCATTAGGTCTCTATAAAAGTGCCTTGCCAGTGGTAACTCTTACGATTTTGGCCATTTGGTACACAACTCCAACCACAACTTTTTCGTTAGCATCCAACCCAGTCCAGGAAAGAAATCTGTGCGATATAGCAGTTCTGGATTATTTTCATTAACTAGTCCTATTTTCCCATTGTCATTCCAAGCTGATATACACCACAATGTAGGATCATTAAGTAGTAAAGGATATGTTGCAATAAAATATTCATAAAAATCTGGTGCAATTTCCAAATCATCTAAGAGAAATATGCATGAAAAAGATATATATAATATATATAAAGACTGTAATATTAATGTAATATTGCATGTAATTAAAAAAAAATGAAAATTCTTCTTGCCTTCAACAATAATAACAGCATCAAAATTAAAATTAAAGAATGTTTGATTAAGTGCCCAACCATAATGTCTAGCAATTTTAAAGTATCCTTTAAATTTTTTTTCTTGTGGTAAAACTTCTATATCTGACTGATCCGGCTGCTTTATCAATGTAACCTGCGATCCATACTTATTTATTACATCTGTAGTTTCCTTATGATTACAATCCTATGAATAAAAGTATATAGAATAAACAAAATTACACCGATATTAAGCTTACCTGGCTAACAATAATTGGGAATTGATCAGGGTTAGGTCTGTATTGAAGCAGCTGATCTAGGCATCTTGAAACAGACACCCTATTGCAAGCAAATACCAGAATTGGTATAACAAAACCACTATGTTCCGGTTTAGTTTGTTTTGATAAATCATTCTTTGTTTTTTGGTGTTTTTTGTGTTCTAGAAATGTATGCACTTTACTTATCATCTCCCAGTTTTGCCTAAGTTGTTCATTTATTCCACCTTCTAGCATATTTAATTGGCCATCTATATTTTCATGCGATTCTGTCATAATCAGTGGTTTATTTATAAATGTGAAGTAAATCAGTGAAGCCCATAATAACAATAAAACACCTATAATATAGGTCGTTTTTAAGCGCATGTTATTGATATAAAACTTTTACCTAAAAAATATCAGACATGTATATCTTTAGATTTTCATTTACTAATATTTAGTTAGCATCTACTAACAGTGTTCTGCATTATGTATCACTAGTGGTTTGTTATCACATATCGTATTTGTTATGTTATTACTAAGTAGCAATCAATTGAAATAGAGAGATTTAAATCTATACCGTACAACACGGTTATACATCCTCGACACGTCAAATTACAAACGTCACATTCCGATTGGAAAATGTTATATACAAATAGGAGATTTGATATAAAGAAAGCATCATAAAATGAAGTTAGTCTTTGAACTGGCTGCTGCGCCATCTAACGGAAAAGGGTAACCTTATTAAGCGATTATTTTCAACATTCTGGGTAAAATAGAACATCTTTGAATTTCCAACGGATATGTATGTAAGTATACATGAAAATAAGTATTTGAAGGTAGTAGTATACTCATTAAATTTTTCAGAAATAATTGTGTGTCGCCAATGAATCAATTACTGACTGATTGCACGAAGAGTACATAAAGATGCCCAATAACAATGATATCAGAAGAATACAGCAAGAGTTTTTTAAGATTGCATCATTTAATATTGCATTAATAACAAATAAAAACATGCAGGACTTATACAGTCCTGCATCACCTAAGTGCCAATGTTACATAATTTGTTATAGAATACAAATGCGCACATACATAAAAAGGCTATTGTCAGTTTTCGAGTTTTGGCCCGTGGACGTTTTGAAACTTCCACTTTCCAATAAAAAATTATACATATACACTTACTAGAGAATCTTATTAAATTTGCATATTAAATTCCATATAAATGTTAGAATAAAATAAAACATTTTAAATTGAGCAGGTTGAGCACGTTGAATATTTTATATTACATTCCGGTAAAAGATAAAATATCCCAAGCAGCAAAATTCAAATTTACCGCAATTATTTTTAGTAACTTCAACGTAAAGATATTAAAATACCTATTGATGTAACACGAAATGGTAGGTAATTTCATGCTTTAATATTGAAGTTACTAAAAATAATTGCGGCAAATTTGAATTTTGCTCGGGATATGAGTCCCAAGATATTAACAAGCAAGGGTGCGTGAAAAGTAATGTTCAAGATGCGGGATACTAATGAACACCTCATGAAGTTATCTTATGTTGGATCATGGCGTCCTAAATATAATAGCTTTGTTCGCGTTATTGCCCATATATAAGGCGGGTTGTTAAATTCATCCATGAATTTAAGAACTCGCGTATACCCTTGCTTTTTTATTTGCCCATGTCCTCCGCTCGTAAGAGTTACCAATAGATGGCGCATCATGAACATAGGCGCACAGAATAACAAATTAAAGAAAGTTGAAAAATAATAAATCTTAGAATTTTTGCGTAGAATCCAATCGGGCATTTTTAGAAGGTATATTGTTTACTAAAAAAACTTGTTGAGCGTGCCAAAAATCGTAGTTGATTATTTATTATTGATAATTTGCATTATTTTGAAGACATTTTCATGAATTTTTAGTGTTTTGGTGAATTATATTTAGTTTATTTTATATTGAGATTAATTTTAAAACAATTTTAGTGTTATACTTATTTTTAGTGGATCTGTTGTTGCACTAAGTGGACTATACATTTTTGTGTGATGAATTAAAAAAACACTTTGATTTACTTAACTACTTTAATGATGAACTGGTATATGTGTGTTTTAATGTGTGTGTCATGTCTGTGTCGCGAATGTTAATATGTGAATGCCTATTATAGGTAATTTTACCACAACGCATGCGTGAATGCATGGTGTGTATTCGGTTGCAGTGTAACATTTGGTGTGTATCTGGTTGCAGTGTAACATTTGGTGTGTATCTGGTTGCAGTGTAACAGGATCTATCTTTAGTTTAAAGACAAATTTTGGGTAATGGTAAATAAACGGGGCAAATTCGCCCATTATACATACTTATATCACAGCGTAGCCAGTGTTATCTATATAAGAATACCATTAATAGTAAGTAATACTTACTAGATACAATCAAAATTAGGAGAGCTTAGCGCTACAATATTTCACAAAATGCAAACTGTTTTGATTTAGACATATATGCATGGTATATATGTATATGCCGATGTTTTGATATTCGTTTGGTTATCATATTCATAACTATTGAATAGTTCTTTTCAGGGCAATTAGACAACTACACTCTCATATCAACTGCAAGTAACAGTTATCCTAATTGAAGAGAATTATAAAAAGTTTCATCCTTGTAAGATTCCAATTGTTACAATGTTTACACAATAAGAAGACTCCTTTATACCGGCAGCACATTTAAGGGCATGGACTTTCCTGCACATCGGTTGTGAGGAATTTAGAGAACAATTTCCCGCCAGAAATATTTATTGTCCGAGATTTGTGGACCATAAACCTGTTATTTTAAAGAGATTTGAGATTTAGTACTTTGTGCTGTTTGCAAAGACCTAGTGTGTTAACAAAGCCAGCTAGTCATAACATTCAGATGCTTCAATAAAATTTCAAAATATTGTCAGCACAAACAGGTAATGTCATTTTTAGTTGTAAAAGTTTGGTTCTTAAATGTTACCTTTTAATTCATACCCTTCAGTACTTTATTTATAGCCGTTTGTACAATTATTAAAATAATTAAATAAACAATAGATACCTACAGATATTTACAGTTAATAAATCAGAGTATTATCTTTGGAAGAATTATTCATATCAGTGTCACCATCAATATAAATGATTAGATCTGGATCTAATACTTTAAAATAAATCTAACTCAGCAATTGTATCTTAGTAATTTGCCATCACTGTGCCTGGTTGTATTGTCCTAGTATTCTTTATGCTGTTCTTGGACCCATTTTCGTATCTGCCCTCGTATTGTGTTTTTAGACACTCTCAGGGCAGGTTCTGGGCCCACATATGAAGACGATGATCCTATCTTCGCTAGCTCGTCGGTTTTTTCATTGTCTACGATTCCCGTATGCCCAGGCACAAAGTAACTATGTTGCGTTTCACCAGCACAATCAGTTCCCGTATGCATTCCCAAGCCAGTTTTGATGTAACTTTAGAGTTCCATAGTGTCCTAAGTGTCGCCTGACTAACCGTTGCAATATAGATCCGCCTATTACTATAAGTTCTGTTATTGCTTTCTATTGCGCACTGCAATATATCGTATACCTCTGCCTGTACGCAGTGGTCTTTTCCTAGTGGGATGGTGATTATAGTATCCCACACCTCACTATATACTCCAGCTCAAAATCCATACTCGGCCTTTGACCCATCTGTAAATCAGGTCAACTTCCTGAGCTTGTCCCCCCTGTATGCTGTTTTTTGCCAATTTTGCCGATCCGTGGTTTTCACCTCGAAATTCCTGTTAAATACCTACCCTACATATGTAGGGGAAGGATGGGCAAAGTGACATAGTTAACGTTTGAAAAATTCTCACATCCTCGAATGTGCTCCAAAGAATCCCAAATTATGCTCATTTGGCTTGTATGTTTTTGGTCCTTAAAACCCCAAGCAATGATAACCTTATCTTATTACACCCAACTATAATACTAATTTTTCTGCATACACTGATAAGAAAGTTTCTGTAAAATTACACCGACGCACGTTGGTTATTTGTGGCCATTATTGCTAGTGTGATTATACATATCGCATGTACT
>JARFOC010000360.1:277569-300839 GCA_031763485.1 Osmoderma eremita | reverse complement strand
GCTCATACACGCACCCCTTGGTTCGGCGAACGACAGTTTGCTTAAATAAGTTCAGTGTTCCCGACGAACACAACAATGACTCTGTATTATTTCCAAATTTATCTAGGTTAGTAAGAACAATTCTTATAATGCCTCATTCAAATGCGGAAGCAGAAAGAATTTTCTCAATCGTTACAGACTGCAAAACGAAAAAAAGAAACAGATTAGGCGACGAACTATTAAATTCTTTGTGTTTTTCGAAGCAGCTTGCAGGCTGCTGAAATTGATATCACAAAATTTAAAATTGAAGATCATCATTTGAAGCTACATTGCCATTGAATGTATACTTCTACAAAATAAGGTTATCCAGATCAATCTTATTTCTTTATATATTCCTTTTATTCGTAGATACACTTGATAATTATTTTTCTTTTTATTTATTTTGTTTATATGTGTATGTAATTTATTTGCATTATGTTTAGTTTAGCACATGCTATTATTAAATTATTATTTACTATCATTATGCCTTTATTATCAATTATTCCTTTATATCCTCCTTCCTTTATATTGTTTATATATAACATGTATATATATATATATATATATATATCCTCCTGGACGGAATTTTATACTCAAATAGGGAATTTTTTTAACATTCTGAGGGAATAACGAGCGAGATAGTTTGGCAACACTGTACAGGGCTCGCGTTTCTCTTTAATTGCTGTTCTGTGTTTAGTAATAAACGAAATCTGACAACGCTGTCCACCATTGCGCATGCAAATTACATGCTCGCGAACAGCTGAGGGCTGAGAATGGGAACACGATTCTGCAAGGTTACCGGTAATAATCATCATAATAAATGTACATCAGTTAGAATAAACGATTTAGGATTCAGACAACCATAGCCGGCGTATTGATAATTATTGGGAAGTGTTGATAGGATACTTCAATTTCTTGTACTTATTGTAAATTAATTAAAATGCAGCAAAGGGAAGAAAAACAACTGGAATCTGCTTTGGATTCCATAATACAAAGAGTAAATGACTTAAAGACATCCATTGCAGCTATGATTTATAAAGTAGAAAATGAATATGAAACGTTAAACTGGCCTACATTTCTTGATAACTTTGCATTATTATCTGGTCACGTAAGTATAGGAACAAAGATTATTCTTTCTACATTAATATTCTTCAATTGATTGTAGTTGACTTCGTTATCAAAAATCTTAAATCATGACAAATGTCCTGTCTTACGTAATCTTACTGTTCTACCATTAATGTTGTCACCGGAAAGAGATGACCAGCTGGCCCAATTGACAGAACATCGAGTTACGACTTTTGCTCATGACTTAGTTCCTGATTACTTACGTACAAAATTGGAACCACTAGCAGAAAATAAAATGCTACAGCTAGAACATAAAGCAGCTACAGTTGCTTATGAAAATGCACAGGTAGATAATATATAAAGATATAGAAACTGGTTATTTTATACCTATAATTTGATGTCTCCTAGAAACAAGTTGCTGCATATCAAAAAGTTGTAAGTAATATCTGGGACATTGTTAATAAGGCTAGAGAAGAATGGGAAGTTGAATCGTCAGCCAGGGGAAACACCCAACAACATTCAAGTGTTTCAGATACACATTTATTAGTAACAGCAGTTGGTATGGGGAAAGGTCTTAAGGTATATTAATAGTAAAAGATTTATTTTAGTCTAGTTAATCATATGTACATATGTAGGCAGTACCAAGTAATAATGGACAACCTGGTCAACCAACTGGAAATATGATGGTGGCGCCACAGGGTAGACCAGGCAGTGCAGGTGGTCAAGGACAAATGCCACCTGCAACCCAATCTATGACTATGAATAAAGCTCCATCAGCGATTAAAACAAACATAAAAAGTGCAACACAAATCCATCCTTATGGTCGATAAGTATTAGAAGAGCAATGGTTAAAATAATTTATAGTAATTTGTATCTCTCAGATTATTTAAAGAAATCTATTATTTATTTTTAAAGTTGTAATAAAAATTAAACATGAGTTAAGTATGAAAGTGTCCAAAATCATAGTGATTGTGAATAAAATAATGATAAAATTGAAGGGCAAAGTAAAAGCACATACAGGATATAGTATCTGTGGTAAGATATAGTAACAATGAACCATACAACCACTACCACCAGTCCTGGTAAAGGGCAGAAACGCGCCCAGCACCAAAGTGGCCGAAATCCACTGTTTTAAAAACGACAAAAGGTAAACTATGCCCAATCATTAAGTGGGAACAAAAATAGATGTTTATATTTATGTTTGTAAATTAATGCAACAGAGCTCAGCTATCCACAACTCTTGCAATTAAACAACCGACTTTTGACACTTCGTCTTTTCATGACATGGTTGCCATGCATTACAAAGTATATCATGGTTTGACAAATATACAGATAGGTTATGGTTAAAACAATACGAATTGTCAAAATAACAAATGTCAAATAAGTACGTTGACAACTTGCCTTATCTATGCAACTGCCAACGCTCCAACTGAAGAAATCCTATGCAGACGAAATGTCACTAGATTTGACATTAGTATGCATTTGCTAAGCGTGTAGTTGTTTGGTATGATTTGAACATTATCGCAGTCAAAAGTCGACTGTTTCGTTGCGAGAACTATATATATCAAAATTGAGCAAAACTTGATCAGACTAACGATTAATGATTATTGTTAAAAATTTGACTTAAAAAATGAACTGGATTGGCCTTCAAAAACATTCTAAACATGAACCCTAGATATGTTTATGTCCACTTTAAATTTACTTGTAAGTGATGTTTGCAGTGGGGAGATATTTGATGTTTCTGTTCAAGAAATGTATAACTTTCTGCTTCCACCTAACGATGAGATATATTGAAGAAACTCATTCTAAATTTAACTCGCACTCAATGAGAAAGTAAACTAAAAGGGATATATACGTCCTTTAGGTCATCATTTAAAAAATATCCACAGTTTGGTAGAATTAATTAACAATCCCACCAGAGACATTGAAACAAATCAGAGATGGGTGATGTTCCATCATTATTTGGTTTGATTTACTTTCGAAAGTGGGTGTTGTCAGTAGTGGAATATAAATAATATAGGTGAATGGATATATATTTTGTCCAGCAGAAAAATATTCATAATGGACATGTCAGAAGTCTAGGCATATACCGAGTGCACGCGCTCGTGCTGCGAACGAGCTGTGCTGTGAGACATAATCTGTAGACAAGAAATGTATTTCTCCGATGTATCCCTGTATTAGATAAAGATGAAGCAAGCCATACATTCGGCAGCAGATTCTGTTGTAATAAACGGAAACATCTAGCCGCTTCTTTTACTCTTTACTGTGTCATCCGCAGCTGACAATTCACTGTGTATAGTATGTACTGTGAATAAAAACGTAGTAAGCGTGGTTAAGGTTGTTACACAATGAGTTTGCATAAAACATACCGACCGAACACAAAAGTTAAACGCGTATAATTTAATATAATATTACATAGTGGGGACTTAAAGCATAAGACATAAGGTTGGAATTTCCATAATGTTGGATTCTTAGGTACCAGTGATTATGGTTAATCGATGAACATTGAGCTAGGATTATTATATACGCGTGCGCTGTGCGGTGCTACAACAACTGATGAGCCTCTCCATAATTGAGAAGAAAAGTGATGACGTCGATTTGTTTTGTTTGGAAACATTTGTGGCGCCGCCAACAGCGTAAAATGATTGAATGATATTTTTTATCATTTTAGGCTATCTAGGTTTCCAAACAAAAGATATAACCTATTAATTTTAGCCATTTTGTTATTTACATGCGTTTGGATCTTTCTTTATATTGTGTTTATTTTCTATTTCAGAAATTTTATTACAAAAAAATTGTCTACATATCGTTCTCACGTTTTGCCGTTGGCGAGACTGTGCAGGTTTCCAAACAAAATTTACGTCACACTTTTCTTCTCAATTGCTATTTTGTATGTACTTTAAATTCATAACGTAGAAATATGACATGGACTCGCAAGATGAAGATGCTTCGGAATGTATTGAAATCGAACTACTTGAAGGTAGTGATGAATGGTGTTGGTATACAGGGATAGTGGCGAATGGTTGATGGTGACTATCGCTTGCAACCTTGCTTGGTGGTAAGTTGCGGTAGTTAAAATTATTAGAGGATATGTTTGATCTACAACTTTTAGCTCTGACATCTGTAATGGTATTAAGCATAACACTGTTAGTGTTATTCAAGTGGTGTTCTGTGTGGTGCAAATCTCCCAGAGTGCGACGTCTAACAGTATCTTCCTTCGTAGTTTCTGCTGAGGATGGCAACTTAGTTGCCGAAATACGTATCCAGGAGTTCTTCACGCATCGAGGTGGTAAGGGTATTTTTTATTTTTTACTATTTTAAGCCACCGTATCCGATTTTGTATTTTATATGTATTAAGCATAGATGAGAAGTAGTCCGATTTATATAGAATTAACATTGACTAGTTACTCCATAAATAAACGTTTCTTTTAACAAATTTGAGATACATTGGAAATCATAAGCAACGTTGTTAGCGAGATAAAATCCAAAAAAAAAAAGCTAGGTGAATAATCATATGTTTGAGAGAACCTTTAAGTACCGTATTCTAACCAAAATCACGGTTTCGGTTACTTCAAATCATTCACGCACGGTATTTTGAATAAAACATGCAACCCATGTGGCTTCCTTCAAACGTGCAACCAATATTATTGACATTAAAATCCGTATTTGATAGCTTTCATTTGTTTTATGGCAAAATATACTAATAAAATTACATTAATACATTGAATATGCATACTTAGTTCGTTGCCGTCGTATAGTTTATGCAACCAAGATTGCATGGCCACATGGGTTCAGAAGTATAGTATATAAATACTAAAATATATAAATACACTTTAGGAATCACATGGGTTGCATATTTTATTTAATACAATAGATACTCAAAGCACTAATAATGAACACATGATGACAACATTCAGATAAATACAATAAAACAACTGCCCAAGCCATATCTAGCCTACCGAGTGGCGGACTGAAATTGGATTTACACCTCGTGTACGAATGAATATTAACATTTAGTAAAATGTTGCGGTTAGAAAATGAAAAATTGTCTGCATGACTCGGTGCTGCAAGTGCCAGATATACAGCGAATTATACGCTTTTGGGCGAGAGAAACTCCATGCGCGCAAGCGATGACTTCCTCAGAACCACAGTAAGTCCCGTTGACGTTTAAAAACAAAGAGAACTTAATAAGCTCAACAATGTCATTTATAAAAAGAAATAGAAATACGACACTTTCAAGAACTGAGCCCTGCGACACTCCAAGGTATGTCGGTAAGGTGGAAGAATAAACTTTTTTTTATTTAAACCAGATTTTCATGTACTGAGTACCATCTGTAGAAACGAGCGTAATTAATTAGCGTCATCACCGCACGCCGTAATAATAGTTTCTCTATTGACGATCAACACATGCGTTAAGTCACAGAACACGCCTGCAGGGCACAAATAAAGTTTACTTCAACAATCTTCGAACATATGTTACCGAAAAATGTAGAAATAACTGAAGTTTGTAAATGACGCTGTTGTCATTACGGGGGAAACTTGTGTTGCTGTTTCCTATTCTTCGCCAAAGAAAAAGGTCGCGCCAGAAGATAGTTCCGTTAGAAGCTCTAAATAGCATTGTAAAATCAGTTTTTCCTTTCCATTTTAAATTACATCAACGATAAGAAATTCAACTTACAATTCGTTGAATGTGAATCTCTATTCAGCTTTCTATACAGATTTAAGACCATAGAAAATAGGTAACTTAATGAAATTCTTTATAGGTATTAATATAAAGTTACAGTCAAATGTAAATCAGGTGATAATCAGGAATTTAGATGGATTTCAACTAGATAATGAGATACCATATAGAGAAATGTTTCCTAATATATCAACAGATCGTTTTATTTTCCAAACTTCACCATTGCCCTTAGAATAGGATCTCATAAGCAAGGTTCTCAAAACTAAAATATATAAAAAAATATTTTCGATCGACTATGGCACAAGAAAGACTAAGAAGTCTTACCTATGTTCGTCAATTTTGAACACGGAATTTCAGAAAAAAAAACAAAATCACCAAGCGATTTTGCTTCTCTAAACGCCAGAAGAGTTTGTTTGTAAAACATGTCTTAACATATTTTGCAGATTTTGGAGGCAACGATTGGAAACGCTCATACGCAACCCACGCACCCACCCTGCCGCTGATACCGCACTGAATCAAAAATAATGCCTTAAACTAACGATACGCAAGGCCGGTTAGACTGAGTGTGTATAAAATTAAGGAGGCCGTGGATTTAATTAACGACACGACATGATCACAACGTTTCCTCCCTACTTCTACAATCTTTGATATTTTTTTTTCTCTGTAGTTATTGTTAGTATACGTGATTTTGAAACGAAAAAGATTATGTTGTTTGAAAATTTAATCATTCTTTAATTGTGAAATTATGTATTTAAACATGCATCCTGTACCTGTATTGTGATCAGTCTTTATTTTTGTTTTGTTCCAGTCTTCGGTAAACTAGAACTAAATTTAATTCTTTATAATCTTATGTAGACATGATCTAATTGAGCGATTTACCTCATCTTTAAACAACAACAACACTAAATCAACATACTGAGTACCTGAAAGACTTTGTTTATTAAATATTGGATTGTTCTTTTATTTAGTGTTTTTTATTCTCTTCTACTTGTATATATGTAAAAGTGAAAGTGCAATACTTTAATATTTATTTGTATATAATGTATAACGTACAAATAACAAAACTAAAAAATATAAAATAACAACTCAAATACTCATTAATATCATCATCGTAACATGTACAATTTTATTTTATACATATACTCCATGTATGTATATATGTAGTATACAATATTTAACAAATCATTCAACAAACTTAAAATACTGCACATCAAAAATAAAATATTAACACTGTTAACGGGTTTTTACTTGTTTGTAGAATAATTCGAAGTAAAACAAGTTTTCAAATAACATAAAAAACAGTGAGTTAATAATTTAACAGCGGATAAACAAAAAAATCCAAATGAATATCCTTAATAAGAGCATATATTCAAGACCTCTTAAAAATATTAAAGTCGTATAATTTGAGAAATATATAACATGTAAGATATAATGCATTATTCACGATATTAAAATTCTTCAACAAAACAACAAATAATATATTTTTGTGCACAATATATTGCTAATCTAATTCATTATCTATATCTCTAAAAATACCTTAAACTTACAGGATGGCAAGAATTCAACTACGCAATAATTGATCCCTATAGAATGTTTACTTTTGAATTTTAATATTAATTAAACTTAATTGTATAATTATTCATTGCCGGATACATGACCAACATACATTGGATAATACGCCGAGATATATTTAGGACAATATTTACATTTTTCTTTATCATTCATTGAAATTGATATTTTCTAAATTGTACACAGATTTTGTACAATGAATTATCGAATATATTAATAATTTCTAACTTACATAAATGAGATCATTTCAATTCAATGCCCTTCTTCCAACATTTGCAATTCTACTTCATTTGTTACTTAATTTTATCCAAAACAGAAATGTTTTGAATTATACCTGTATATATTAGTGTCGTTTTTAATGCAAAAAAATATATTTTAAAAAGCTGCAATGTCACTAGCCATTAGAATTTAATATTCAACATTTTTCACTAACAGTGTTGCACAAGAAACGCATTTAACGTGAACCTGTATACATTTTTAAACTTATATGTATAATATTTGGGATTCAAAAAATATTAAGTATGAAGTATCTAAATAAATTTGGCATCTTTAAAACCGTTACTTTAAAATGTCTAAATCGTTTAAGTAAATTTGTAGATATCCTTATTTCTCGTAAAAATTGAGTACAGATATTTATAATCGCGTTCTTAATAGTTAAATAACTAGTTTGGAAATATTTTATATTTATTTAAACATCACAATATCATTCTACCACTTTCACTACTGCCGTAGTATATACAAAAAGGCTCGATATCTCTCCAACAAAAATATAAATATTGCCTCATCTGCGGATCCGCGCAAGTATTTATTTATATGTACAAATTTCACATGTTCCTAATAACTATCGACAATATGATAATTTTGCAAAGAAAATCCCGATTAGGCACTTGTAATTTCCGCAATTTTCCCAGACACTTCTCGACATTTTTTTGACATTTCACATATTGGCCATTAAATCCGGCAGCGAAACTAAGCGACATTCCAATGTAAGATTGTTTATACTAAAGTGTATTAATCTGGTGGCAAGTAGCTGAATAACTTAAATTTATTGCGGATGTGAGGTCGAACATCTTCTCTCTGTAAGAGAAAGTTTCAGATATCGCTTACAATCAACACGAATCAAAAAATCTAGAATAACTACGTACCATCTGGACCAGATTTTCTAAAAATGGTAGTAACTTTATAAGTTCTGAATCGCTGCGATCTACAAACCAACTCTCAATAGGTATACCATTATTTAACTGAAAACAATCTGCTTAATATCTATTTTACTATTTCATATGAAAGTAATCTACCTGATATCCAAATGCTTGTGGTGAATTGTCAACGATGATAGTTTTCGAGAGATCTCGCCCAAGTATTGATAAGTCTTTAATATAATTTCCATTAATGCAAACACAATGTTCTCTAAATAATCTGTACTTTATCCATTTCCGTTCCGGATCGAGTAGATTTAGTAGTTTATCTGCATAAACGCGCTTGGAAGCCGTAAACAGTATTACTTCAAACATTTGCGATACTTTCTCCATAAATTCTTTGAAAAACGGCCTGGTACGCACATATACTGTGTAGGAACAATCTTGAAATACTACTGGGAAGTGAAAGCTAGCGTCTGGTAATTCTTGAAGGCTACAGTGGACAAGAGTTTCATCTAAATCCAGTACCTAAAAATTGAAATTATATATTACAAATTAAATAATTATAATTTATTAGCCTCTAAATAACAAATCTTAGAACACCATTCGAATCTTGATGGTATTTACATTAGTTAGTGAAATGGTAATGCACACGATATCTTTTAAAACTGCAATTGTACTTACCAAACTGAAGTCTGGACTTGAACGTGTCTTCAAAGGTAAAGCTGGGCATTTAGATCTCATTTCAAATGTCAGGGGAGGCAGATGCTTTATAAATATGTATGGATCAAACACTTCCCAAGCATCTTCGACCTCAACATGATCTGGTTTCTTATCCAAGCGTTCCTCTTCGCACACAACTGGTTGTATGCTACTGGTTATTAGCGATGCATCTCCCAAGCTTTGTGTATAAAGAGGACTGTAATCGTAAGCCATATTATTAACGTTAATGTTGATAAGTTCGCTACTTTTTGCCATTTCTTCGTCCAAAAGGTTGGAGAAATCTTGCGGGTTAACATTGTTCAAATCGTTGAGATCCAGAGGCAAATCTGCATAGTCATTTTTTAATGAACTATAGTCGTAATATATCGTTTCACACATTTTACCAGCAAATGCGCTATATTGGTATTTCTCTTTATCAAATTCCAAATGTTTCTTATCAGATATTTGATACTGCATTCTATGACCATAATTTATGTTGGCCACATTTTCGGAGCAATTGATATTTATGTTAGAATTGATTTCTACCGTGGAATATTCTATTTCATTTGGTAATTCTGTATTGGATATCAAATCCAAATTATTGATAGAAGTGTCTACAGGTATATTATTATAAATTGTGTAATTACCAAACGAATTGTTCTCATATGTTCTATAATTCGGTGGTTCTAATATTACATATTGTTGTGATTCGAGATTTCTTTCGAGGGCTTGATTGTAATTGTTATCGTAAATTTCCGGCACCAATTGAGCTTGGTAGTTTTCTTTGCATTCCTCAGATATTGCGTTCTCAATCTGTTCGAACTTTTTAAAGCTCTCCGTGTTACCTGACTCGGATGCCCCTTTTGAAATTACATCTTTGCATAACGCAATCGAGAGCTTCTTAGGTACTTTCTGCTGCCAGCAACTCTTTTTTGCATTCTTAACCTTCCTTATCTTATTTCTGCATATCGTGAACGATTTAAAACCTCTAACCCGCTTTTCACTTCTCAGCCACATATTAACGAGCCATTAAGCTGGATTTCCACCTGAAAATTATTAAAGAGCATCATCTAACACTACTTCTTAATCAAGTTTGGCTACAAAAATTCGGTTTTTAAACCTAATGGTAAACTGACGAGGATACTTGATTACTTGATGTTGTGATGCCATCAGCCAGGTTCGATTAATCGTCCCTTTAACTAGGGCCTCTAGGTCCTATTGTAGAGCAGATGGCATCTTAAAGTTCGTACCCTTAAGATAGCTCAGAATCTTTTTAAATGAGAGGGTATTACAAAAAAGAAAAAAACGTGTAAAATAGATATTAATATCGAAAAACTAACCACTAGCTGTTTGGGCTCCATCTACTTAAAAGTAATTTCTTTTTAAATACAATATGTAACACCTTGTCACCACCCTAAAATTGGTTTTAAAAAAGTATATGTACCTTACTGTAACTTAAGCGTTTATTTCAGGATGGTTAAAACCAACTTTTTACCGCGATAGCACGACATTGCTATTGCTTGATCTTTTTACCAGAAGGCGGTAAATGGTAAACGGTAATGATTACGTTACTAATTTCTATTTCTATTCAATTGTATACGTTTATTTATTTTCTTCTAAAAAATTAATACATATATCAATTCGTCTAAGGAACTAAATGCTAGAAATATTTCCAGATATATTCAGATTAGGATCTATTTCTGTTCATGTGGGATATTCTAAAGACACGGTATGTAGCAACTTATGTTTCATAGCAAGACAAATCCAATTACAAAAGGATGTAATGTGCAGTAGGTAGTAATGTAGTAATGTGTATAAAAGTAAAATTATAACTATTAAAGTAACAATCTACAGATTACGAAGAAATAAATATAACGTGCATGTATACTGCGGATTTCATCCAAACCAAAAGATTAATTTCTTGCGTAACATTATGTCTTGCTCGAATTAGAATCATTCAAGCAAAAGGATAATTGGACCATGTAAACACATTGGCCCTAAAATTGGACAATTATACTTCAATCGAAACACCAAAATCTGTTTATTGAAGTACAATCTATAGATATAAGTTTCAACAGTTTCCCAGGTTTCCCCCAGTACAAATCCAGATTGTAGCTTTTCACTACTCAAAATATACTATTAATTCGGTAAACTTGCTTAGATTTTCGAATGGAAAACACTACATAATTCATAAAAAAAAAATTAGCTATTTTATACAATTTTTTACAATGTGCAAACACTGTTTGATAAGTTTTTACATATTTATATTGTTAAAAAAAACTTCATTTTAAAAACTAAAATAATTGGTGTTCATTCTATTATCCACCCTGACATACTTAAAAAAATGATTTTGGGATTTGCACATCCATGTGAAAAGGAAAATAATAAAGCATGCAATCAAGGCAATTCTTTTTAATATATAATTGTTAATAAACAATACAATATTTATCCAAATATATTAAAAAAATTTGAAATGCAAGGAACTACATTAATACCTAGATACTAAATTTACAGGCAATAACAATAAATTATAGGTACAGTTCCTGAAATTATCATCAATACGAGCACGAGAAAGTAAGTACTATTTCTATACATAGCTAGTCGATGGATAAATGTATTGAAATGGTTGAAAATACATTACAGAAATAAAACTTAAACCTATAAAAATTGCACAAAACGAAATCAAACACCTCAGTAACATAAAACTCGTTATTAAACCAAATTAAACCGCAAAAGATTCAAAAATGGCTCATATCGATCACTAGCAAAAGTTAGAAAATTGCCAGTGAAACGGTGGGCGTCCGTTCCTATACAATTCCCGCGTTGTCAGAAACCAAAACAAACAAGTTTTACAATTACAAGTACGACGCCGTTGAGCACGTTACCCAACAATCCCCGAACTTCGTGTATCATGTAAACAGTTATATGGTAATATTTACAAAAAGCGACAACTAGAGAAAAGGGAAATGAAGATTTTCAAATAAATGCAAGTTACAAATGCCCGCGTCATTTGTCTTGCTATGGAATATACGCTATATTGAGCCATTAATTACCGAGAAAAAGCATACTGAACTTACCTATATTTACCGGCGTCCTCCAAACACGCTCAAAAGAACTTGCAATTACACATTTCGGGAATGAATGGGAATGCCAACCAACAAAGCACTCATCAAAATGGCGTCCCACGCGCTTGTAGAGTTATCACTTCACCTACCGTTCGCATGCGCAGGAATTACAGGTAGAAAAACAAATGAACAGGTGAAAATAAAGCCATCCGGGATGTCTTGATAAAATGTAATTACATGGTCCACTACATTTTAAAAATAGATTTGAAAATAAAATGATAAATTTTATTTGAACTGAACGAACCCTGCCGATTCATAAATTCACCACACATAACTTTTAACGGAAGGTAAAACAATTAATTTCATTTTCAAATATTTTCATCTTATTACTTTTTATGTATTCTTTTGTATATTCATATCCCCCGAATTTTTATCTATAATTATAAGAGAGCATACTTTTATTGAATGTGAGGTTGAGTGCACAAGGATTGAGCTCACTTTTAATAATTATTGTAGATTAGCACCTTTATCCAACCAAAGGAGCATAAATATTCATGTGGTGTTGTAACTATTTAGGTAATTTTAAAGTACTCAATTTTATTTATACAATATAATTTCATGTTTTGTGTAAAGTATAGTGTATATGTAGTGTTTTTAATATTTAGATATGTATGCCCTTTTTTCCTGTAACTAACTTCATACTGAATTTGTAATTTGTTTTGATACCAAATTTTATTCATTGTCATTTCACATAAAAAAGTGATTGTCATCAACTCTCGTTTATTCCTTATTGTAATAAGTACTGCACAATGTTTTCGATGTGCGATACGTATGCAGCACCGTCATTTTGGCAAAATGGCCCGGCACCAGGAACCATTCATAATTTTCCGGGATCTCAAT
This sequence comes from Osmoderma eremita, assembly GCA_031763485.1. Taxonomy (NCBI): domain Eukaryota; kingdom Metazoa; phylum Arthropoda; class Insecta; order Coleoptera; family Scarabaeidae; genus Osmoderma; species Osmoderma eremita. The sequence goes on along the minus strand of JARFOC010000360.1, from coordinate 287,703 downwards.
CAAGAAATGCACATTTAGTCCAACGTTCACAGTGAGTTAACCTATATTATTTTATAGACGTATTTTGTGATGGTAACATTTCTCAGGGCCCCTATCACAACTGCAACTTCAATAGTTGCGGTCGCTTTCGACAAAGGTATATTAATTGCTGGTGATATGTTAGGTTCATATGGGTCATTGGCAAGATTTAGAAATTGTCCAAGAGTAATAAAAGTGAATGATCATGTAATTCTTGGCGCTGGGGGTGACTACGCTGATTTTCAATATGTAAGGGATCTTATTGAACAAAAGATGTAAGTAACTAACCTTGAAAGCAGAAAATAGTGCAAGATACATTAAATCCGGTTGTTTTATAGAATTGACGAACAATGCTTAGATGATGGATTTCCAATGAAACCTAAATCATTGTATTGTTGGTTAACGAGAGTGATGTATAATAGGAGAAGTAAATTTGATCCATTATGGAATAATTTTGTGGTAGGTGGTTTACAGGTAAATATAAACTTTAATTATACAAACCCAAAATTATAATTAAATATCTTAAAGGATGGCAAACCATTCCTTGGCACAATAGATAAACTTGGAACATCATACGAAGATAAAACTATATGCACTGGCTATGGAGCATACATGGCTACGCCACTATTACGCGATGCATTAGAGAAAAATCCTAATCCGAATGAACAAGAGGCAAGAGATCTAATAAAAAGGTGCATGGAAGTTCTGTATTATCGTGATGCAAGAAGCTATCCCAAGTATCAGTTGGGTGTTTTGACAGCAGATGGTGTTTCCATAGACGGACCAATTGAAGTTCAACAAAATTGGAATCTTGCCCATATGATACATTAACTTGTAATATTTCATTCTTTTTCTGTTTACTATACAAAAATTAAATTACATTTAACACTTTCTGTTTTATTTTTAAATATTAGTACCTCCTAGAGCACTGAATTCTCAAGAATAGCAAAAGGAGCAACCTTAGAGAAAAGTAAATAAGAAAAATTGGGATGGTTATCAGGTCCCACCAAAATATAGCCAAATTCAATCCAAAGAACAAAGAGAAAACCACAATTCAGAACTAGCCTGAGAATCTGATGGTGTCTGGAGCCACGGAGTAATTGTTGTGGAAGGCTACAAGGAAAATAATTTTAAAAAAGCATTATAGGCCTCTCATCAGCAAAAATAACCAACCGTGGTCTGGAACAAATAAAGAAACGGCTAAAGTTTTTGCATATCACCTTCCTATAGTTTTCCAGGATTTCTTTTCTGATAGAAATCCTTCTAAAGAGGAAAATCAAATCTCAAAACTTGTACTTCTATATCAAAGCCTTCCGACTTCCTGAAATTAAAACTTTGATTGCAAGGAATTTCAAATCAAAAAAGCACCTGGGTACGACTTCATTACTCGTAAAGTAATTAAACGGATGTCTAGTCTACCAGATACTTGGTGGGGATCAGATTGCGACGATACTTTAATTCCTTCTAATTTACTTTACCTATGGCTTATTGCTGCATACGTGTACGTATATATATATCGACCATCATGAGGTACCATGAGTCCAGGCTCCGGTAGTAAATACGCAGCAAAAAAGCAAAAAATAACCAAGTAATATACGCGCGGACAGCGAGTATTTTTTATATTGGGAAAAAGGGGAGACATGAAAAGAAACTATTATCCTTACAAATACGTATGCACACAAGTTTATTGCAAGAAATCAAAACAATGTAAAAAAGCATTCATTATATATAGGCACTCTATATAGAGGTGTACAAAATAAAACGACAACGTGCGTATATGGATAATTGAATTTTTAATATACAGGTCTACTCAGAATATTTGAGCTGGTAAATATACAGTTTCGGTCAAAATGAATCGGCGACAAAGAAATACATACCACAAATCTTACCTTGTGACGAGTTAACTTTTTTTAACTTGTTAAAAGTGAAAACGGGTGTTTGTCGGAAATGGACAATCAGTTAAACGGAAACGCCGACTACGAGGCAGTTAGCGACGGACCACTGTCGCGCCAGTCCCAACGGCCGGTTACGAGGCATTGGAGGCGGACATCTGTCGCAGCAGTCCCGAGTGCCGACTACGAAAGAGATGGGGCGGATAACTGCCGCGAAGGCCAGCTACGAGCCAGTTAGGAGGGGCTTGGTAAGAAATAGAGGCTGGTGGAGAACTCGCCGAGAACTGACCTTACTGGTCCCAGCGTGCAGTTTATATATCATCTTGGTCTTCTATGGTAGGGTCGGATTTTGCGCGAAGTTACCGTACTACGACGCTCGCGCGTCATAGAGATATATTACGAATACATTTGTAATAGCACGTATTACTATATTAAAACGAGATACAACATAACATAGAACGGTAAAAGAAGTTCAACACAAATGAGATGATTATTAATAAAATAATGAACGGAATATTTCTAAATACATCGAACATTTTAGGAGAACCATTGAACAAATACATCAGGAAAGAACAAATAACTGGTTTGAGGGTAACAAATACTGTTCGGCCGCCTTGTTAGAAACTGTGTAGTCATTCGATAAGGTATGGCATACGAATCGAATGACTGCACATTCGATAAGGTATGGCATACGGGATTACTAATCAAATTGAGGGCCCTGTTGCTAACTCCATTTTACCAGGTATTAGAATCGCACTTAAGTAATAGATGATAGTGAAGTGTGGAGACGAGATAACCACTTTTTACCCGATCCAAATTAGAGTACCCCAGGGAAGTTATCTTGGTCTGGTTCTGTATCTGTTGTTTCAGACATACCGGTAACACCAGATATCACCTTCACTACAAAGTTCGCTGATGAAGCGGCTGGATTAGCAACTAGTAAGGTTCAGAGATTTGCATCTGAGAACCGCAGGATGCTCTATATAATAGGCTGGCTAAGAACTTGGGGAGTAAAGGCTAGTGGAACAAAATCACATGTCACCTTTACACTGCAAAAACTGGAATGTTCAAGTGTTACCCTCAACGGAAAACAATTGCCGCAATATCTAAGTATGCATCTATATGAACGGCTCAATGGACAACAGCATATTTCCAAAAAAGCAAAGGAACTTAAACTGAAATTCCTCAAACTAAACTCGCATTGTTTAACAATGTGATATTTTAGAAATATATTCCGGGTTTGTGACGTTGTAGTATTTATACTTGACGTTTCGCTGAACATGCTATCAGCTTCTTTAGAAATTATCTAAAGACTGATGTTCTCTCCTGTTCGTTGTGCATTCATGTTCTGCTCCGTTGATCCGTGAATGTTCTTTGGGATTGATGACTCTGATGGCTTTTCTTGTTCCATCCATGTTGAGTTTTTTTCGTTATTTTTTTGTAGTGATCCGGCTCCAGTAGTGTTTTAATCTAGTCCTCTCAGACCATTATAAGAAAAGCCATCAAAAACTCATCGGTTCCAAAGGAAGAGCAAAGCACGATTACTGTCATCGGAAAGCCGACCACCACGAAATTGCGAATTACCAAAAATAGATAATCCTGGAAGGAATGCAGTGCATAACAAGGAAGAGGAGACAACATCAGTCTTCTGAAGAAGCTGACAGCGTATTCAGCGAAACGCGACAACACCCCAAAAACATTTCTACAATGTACTACGGTCGCGAGAAAATAACTCTTAACTGAGATGATTGTATATAAGCCATTACAGAATCTGTGTGGTCGTACAACGTTCACTTGTGGGGTACCGCGAGTGCAACAATAATTCTAAAAAAATCAACAATCTCAATCTAAAACTCTTCAAACGAAAAGTGGTGTTCGGCGTAGCGCTCACTGGACTGACTATAATTGTGATATGACAATGATTTGACAGCTATGTGACCCAAAAGTAACATGATTTGAATAAAGCGCTTACTGCAGTGATTTGTTGTTAGTTAGAAATATGTCGTCAGTAGAAGATGTGTTAACTGCTCTTACTTGATTAAATTTAATTAACCAGAATTCAAATTAAAAAAAACGTTAATCACTATTGGAGAAAGAATGTCTGTGAGCATGGGCATATGTTGTTTTTAAGGAATTGTCCCAAGATCCAGAAAAGTTTCATTCCTATTATAGAATGATGGAACATTCTCTAACCCAACCAGATTTCATAATTCACAAGTAGAACCCAGAATGGAATGTAATATTGCAAATATTGTACAGCAAGATCATTCAAGGCCTTCTAATAACGCTATTGATCCTCGCAATAGACTTTGCCAATATTGTGGCAGCCCTACGTCGTCTTACCTTGGCAGAATATACTATCAATTAGATTAATTTTTTATGTAACTTACTGTATTCTTGGAGAAATATACTGCTCAATTTTTATAGCCCATATTTTAACAAAAATTGTTTAAATTTCCGTTAACGTGTAATTAATTACAAAAAATTCTTATTCATTTGCCAGACTCCGAGACTTCCTTGGCAATGCTTTCCCCAGCCCAATCTTGAGCATTTCTGTTACTATATTATGCGCAAGTATAATCATACAAAGATCTTTGATTTTCTTTTCGTTAATAGAAAATCAAAGATCTTTGTATGATTATACTTGTGCATAAGATACTGAAATTTGGGTCGTCCTTCATATTGTTTCTTGAACAAACACAAAAATGACACTGACAAAAATAAAGCGTGCGCAAATTTTTGCCGCATATTCATTGAAATGCATTGCAACTGCCGTCATATTAAATTTAAATGTTGGATCTCTAATACGGGTTACCAATCTCGCTTTTTTTGTATTGTAGTGTATATGTATTAATTACAAAATTAATTAATTGCCCTAGAGTATATTGTTAATTCATAGGGCCAAAAAATACCGTGCATAATATTTTGGTATAATTTATATACGTAAAATGAACTACAAAGTGATGTTTTCATATTGTGTCATGAATATACTTAAGTCTTACATTTTAAATTCTTATTGCAACCCATATTATTTTTGATTAATTGCTTCCTTTTTTGAAACTGAAGTTCTATTGCATGAACTTCTGCGTCCGCACTTTGACAACACTCTCGTATCCTATTAGAGCTTTGCTTAATTATTTCTTGTTGTGTTGAATTAAAGCGATGAAGATTTTCTAAAGTAGTTTTATTCCACAACTTGATAGTTTCCTATGAAAAATATTATAGGAATTCTTAAAAGTATTATTAAATTCAAGTACCTACCTCACATTCTTTTTTAATGACTTCATACAATTTGAAATCTCCAGCTTCTTTGCTTTGTAGCTTTAATAAAACTTTATGACAAGTTTCTTTTAAATTTGTGCACTCTGAATAAACCTCTAGTTTTTCGTTTTCTATCTGCAAGAATTTATTACTCCATTCCTCTAATAGTGCAACAACAGCTTCCCTGTCATCTTGTATCTGTTGCTTTAACAAAATAATTTCTTTATCTCTCTCCTCCTTTAGTATTTTGGCTTGTTTTAAGTTATTGGAGAATTCTTTACAATGGTCGCACTGTTTTCCTTGATGGTGTTGCATTTCTTTCAAATACCCTTTGCGCAACATTTCTAATTTTAAATCAAAATCTTTTTTCACTTCTGTACGAATTTCTATCTCTTTCTGGACCAAATCAGTCTCAAATTTAGTCCTTAACAAACTTTCTTGCTTATGTGTATCAGTATTTATCACGGCGTCCGTATTTATTCCAACCGAAACGCAATTGAGCCCCTTCTGCTTCTCCTTGATAATCTCTTCAAATCTAGCAGCTTTCTCTTGCAATGATTTTATGAGAGTTTCTCGTTCTTTTTCAAGAGAAACTTGTAACTGCATTTGTGATATATGACTTTCAGAATCCAACAATTTTTTATTTAATACTTGATTTTCATCTTCAAACGTCTTTATTTTACTTTTCAACTCTTTCATCTCTTCTAAAATAAGCACTTTCACTTATAAGTATATGTAATAATCACTAATTTTTAAATGTACCTTCTTTATTTAAGTTATCTACAAGGAATGAGGTTTGTGCCAAATTATCGCAGTTTTTTTTATTTTTGTAATTTTCCCAACTTGCTTCTAATAATTTTATTTTATGTTCATATTTCTGTCTTTCTGCCTCTGAAGCTTTCCTTAAGCAAAATATTAATTAAAAAAATGGTTTTACGCCAACTCCAAAAATTGTTGTGCACCTACCTTTGTTCTTGCAATTGTGATTCCAACAATTTTATTTTACTATTGCATGTATTAAAATCATCTTCCAATGTTGCATATTTCTTTTTCCACATTTCCAATTCATTCTTCAATAGAAAAAAAACAATGATATTAAAAGAAAGTTACTTGAGAAAGCCGTACATATTTAACTCTGGCAATTATAAACGCATATATACGCACCTCATGCCGTTCACAGTTAATTTGCTGCTTTTCACAAACTTCTCGCAATGAATCAATCTCTCCCTCTAATTTTGACTTTACTTCTTGAGTTTTTTCCAATTCCCTTTGCAATGCTCTTACAATCTCCGTCTTATTTGTTAATCCCATAGTTCTTATAGAATCAGTTAAATCATGATCTGCAAATTGTAGTGTTATTCCCACTATTGATGTGTAATAAAAGCTTGCAAATTGATCATTAATGAAAAATGTACAAATCAGAATAAAAAACCTGTTTGTACAAAGATGGCAAATGGTGAATTTATTACAATATATTTGATAAAACATCTTACATAAAGCTGGTTAAATAACAACATATAATTCTCATATTTACTTTAGAAATAATATTGGAATTCTCTTGAAATGACACGCCCATGAACACACACAAATATTGTTGCATTTAATATTTGCCTCTTAAGAACCTTTACCCTACTTACTTGTTGCAGACAATTTCAATGTTTTATTTTGTTGCGAGATTATTTCTATTCTCTCCGAAAATTCTTGGCAACGCTCTAAAGCACTTTCCAAATTTTGAGTAAGGTGATTTATAGCAGTGTTTTTCTCTGCCATAATTTTGTCTTTTTCACACATCATTTCTCTAAGCTTTTGTTCTAGTTCCTTAAATTCTTTTTCCTATGATAATACATGAAATATATTTTGAACATTTAATATAACTATGCTAGTAAATTTTTTTTTGTTTTATTACAAGTCATCAATCAAGATCAGTAAGAACTTCTGCTGTAGTATAGTACCTGGCAATTGAATTAGAGCCACCTTCTAAATTTGGCGTTTCTTTTCAAATTCATCAGAAAAAAACATAGACATATTACTAATACAAACTATTTATTTATGCTTTTTTAAAAGATATTGCATTAATTTTTTTAAAATCCTTCTTTGGCTTTAATGACTGCACTGATTCTATCTGCCATACTGAAAATATAAGTTTTCACCATTTCTTGCAGTTTTACGTTCTCTTGCCAATGTCTGCAAATATTTGCTTTCAGAACTGCTGTTGTTGGGTTCGGGGATGAGGACACAAGCTTTTTTAATATGCTCCATACATTGTCGATTAGATTTAGATGGGGGAAAGTTTCCGGGCCAGGGCAAAAGGGGTGTTATGTTCTTTCTTGAAACAATCTTTTAATCGATTTTGCTGTATGACACGGTGCTCTATCCTGCATGAAGGTGTATGGCCCTTCTTCCTCATTTAGAGAGTGGAAAAAAGGCAAAAATACAGTCTCAACAACTTTTATATTGTAGTTGATTCATCGTGCGCTCCAAGAAATACAGAGGTCCGGTGTCATTCACGGTTATGCATGACTAGATCATGGCTGATGATGGGTGCTTAATTTTTTTCTGTCCAGCTTCATCACTATAACGTTCCTTAACTCTTCATCTAACGAAATTAACACTCTATATCATTGCTTCAATTCGGGATTCATCGCTGAAAATCACCTGTTGCAAAGAGAACGTGATTTGCAACAATAAAATTTGTTACAAAAATGGATACTTTGAAGAAATGATTTATTAACAATAAAATTTCTACCCATTTACCTTTTTCCAATCTTCAACAGTAAAGTTTCTGTGAATTTTTGCCCATTGCAGACGTGCTTTCTTCATTTTCAGTGTTAACCAAGGTTTCTTGGCTGGTCTACGACATTTGATTCCGGCAACATACAATCGGGATCACATCGTGCGCTGAGACATGTTTATATTATGCACTTTTAATTTATCTAACAGCTTTCTAGAAGAAGATTGTCTATTTTGCAGTGCAGTTTTTATAATTAAGCAGTCGTCTCTCTGTGGTTTTATCGACATCACGGCAATGACTGCGACCACTGGATGTTGATGGAGCATTTTTTCGAATTAATGCAGCTATTCGGTCAACTGTATACCGAGAAACGTTTTGCATTATTACAATTTGTCGGCTCGAATATAAGCCTGTTTTTAATAAAGTCTGTATTTTAATTTTCTCATTCCGAAAAAATTGAAGGTTGAAAATGCATGAAAAAATGTAAGTAAATTAATAATGCAATTCACAATATATTATTAAAACACAGTACGTACAATTCTAAACTAAAATTGTGTGAATAATTGAACAAATAATTCGTAGCGCACACACATCGTATTTCATGTGCTTATAACATCAGGTGTTCAGCTATAGGAAGGGGATTTTCCTAATAATATAACGTTTTTTGTTTTTTTTCTAGTGATAGATCCTCTGAACAACTAAATCTGTTTACAGTTGAAAGTTTGAAATATATTTAAATACAAACAGCTTCTGTTTCTTAATATGCAAGGGTGGCTCTAATTCAATTACCAGGTACTGTATATTGCAGTATCTCAAATATTAACATATAAAAGTTAGTTTAATTGAATAACCTATACCTTTTTATGTAGTTTCATATTAGCAGAATCTAATAAATGGTGCAAATGAGAAATTTCTGCCAGATGTTGTTCTTGTAATTGTCTATCAGATATTGTATTTGTTGTTAAACCATTATGCATTAAGGAAAGCTGTTGTATAAGTTCTTTATTAGATTGCTTACATAATTTATATTCATCAGTTACCTATAAATAAAAATTATATTTTATCTTTGTCATAGATATAATCACAAGCACTTACTGCTTGAACTGTAGTTTCAAGTGATAAAATGGTACTCCTTAAAATATCAATTTCACTTTTTAATTTTGATATTTCTTCTGCTTTATTAACTAAAAAATAGTTTAAGTTAATAACAAATATAAAATAAATAAAACGACAACCTAATAGTGTTTTAGCCTGTTCTGAGGAAATTTTAGCTCTATCTTTTTCCGCTTCAAGCAATAAAGCTGTCTTATTATTTATATCTCGTTGCTTCTCAATTTCAGCCTTTAATTGCTCCAACTGTTCTGTCAATGATTTAACTTCTTTCACGCGCACCTCGTAGAGCACCTTTAGTTGGTCATCCAAACTAGCATTTTTATACTTTCGCATTATATTACTTTGAGTATTACCGCCATCATCAATGGACAAATTACATGAAGAATTGATAGTGCTCTGTTCATCATAATTAAATTCATCCATTGCGGTAGCGAGAAAATTATGTATCTACAAATTAGGAATGTATAGAGTAGAAACTTCTAATAACACCTACATACTTCTTCTTGTCGCCTTTTCTGTTCTTCTAAATCTTCATCTTCCTCTTGATTTTGAAGAGGGCTATCAATATGAATACCTGTTGATTGAAATAAGCTGATACCTGGATTATTATCCATATCCCAGTTATATTTCGAAAGCTTTCTAAGACAAGTAAATTGTTATTTATCATTCGGTTAGTATTGTTGACATATCCAAATAAATTCGGTAGATTCAAAAGCATACCAATTGCCAATATCTTAAAAATGTATTTTAGGGATCTGAGTCGTCGGGTATCATCGGGTACTCCTAAATCACACCCCTTTATACACGGGCAAATTCAAAAGTCGAGAAACCAAAACACGCGAAAGGCTTTATATAGATATACTCTGTTCGCGAGTCCCGAGAACCAGGAGACCCGTTAATTTAATAATTTTTTGTTTTAAGGTTGATTTTGTTAGTTTGTAGTCTGTGGTTTGCGGTATGGGTTAGCGTGCATCCAGGGGAGCGCGAAGCGTATTGCAGTATTGGCAACACGCGGCCATCTTGTACCCCTCCACGGTATTAACCACCAACCATTAATAAACGAGAAATAGAATTCCAATAATGGAATTAATGTTGGCAATAAAACTACGAAAAACGTAA
>JARFOC010000360.1:253365-277469 GCA_031763485.1 Osmoderma eremita | reverse complement strand
GACGTATCACACTGATGAGATTAAGGAAAATCGAAACATATCTAACTTTTAAATGTGGCGCCATATTTCATAAGCACCTTCCCTCGTATTTTCGTATTTGGCCGTGCACACGCCGGAGGGCGCTGTATTGCAATAACGTGAAGTTGCGTGTTACTATCGAAATGTACAGGGCCCGCGATTCTCTTTAATTGCAGTTCTGTGCAGCACAGTAGGACTTATTTAGGCTACGTTCTGATATGCGCAGTTTGCTGAAGTTATACCAAACCATAGACAAATATAATGTTATTATTTGAAATTTTAGTCAACGAGGTAATAAGACCTCGTTGACTAAAATTTCAAATTATACATATCGCTAATAAGTTTAAAGAATATTTGAAGTATGACAGTGATCAACTTTATCTGTAGTTTGCCGCTTTGCCAAAAGGCGCGAGGCATTTCCTTTAAAACTCGTTTAAATAAACAATTCATAAGATATTCTGTGGTTCATACTCATTTAAAGAATGTGTTCAATCTTTTGTAGTGTAAGGAACAGAACAGCAATTAAAGAGAAACGCGAGCCCTGTACATTTCGCTCGCAACACGCAACTTCACGTTATTGTAATACAGCGCAATTTGAATTTGAATTTTTATTATATTTATAATTACTTATATGTTTCTTATCCTGTTTTTGAATTAATTTTTATGTTCGAATTTGTACGTTTTTTTAGATATGTTTGTGATTCCTGCTAATTAAACATATTGGTCAATATTTCCGCCTAATGTTTAATTTAACAATGCCGTAGCTAAATTTTTGTTAATAATTTTACTCATTTACTGTGAATATTATGACTGTTGACAAATTTAATTCTCAGAAGTGATTAAAAGTCGAATTAAAAATGTAGTCACCGCATTATTAAATTAAATGTGAGATGTAAATTCGACTAGTTATTAGTAGGCGTATCACACTGACGAGATTAAGGAAAATCGGAACATATCTAACTTTTAAATGTCGCGCCATATTTCGTAAGCGCGATTCAGTCATACTTCCAGATTTGGACGTAGACAAGGAGGAGGGCGCTGTAATGTCATATGTGTTTCCAACGAAATGCACAGAGGTCGCGTTTCTCTTTAATTGTCGTCTGTGTTGCCAAGGTTGCATATTCTGTGCTCTCGTACCAGCAGCAGACAGGGTATAGCCAATCAACGAAAAGTAAATATGTACTAGTTTATAGCAAATCTAGGGACCCTGTTGATACCAACCGCAGACAGTTGAGATCAATCACTATGTATATGAAACTTTCTACAAACTTTTGTTTCAAAATATATAAATTCAATTTCGTGTACATGGAACACCTAGTACATATTTTTTTGGTTTCATTTCTGCTTTAATAAAATATCCGTCCTCAAAAATTAAAAATTTCAGTACACATACGGAAAGAAAATTAAAGAAACTGTTTTGTTTAAAACTTTATTTCCTAATTATAGTTTATATAAACTTATTAAGCTATTCCATATCATGAAGTGTAAACCGTTCATTCCTTTGTGGTGGCTTCCAAGGTCTATTTCTTTGGAATCTATTTTCATTTCTCACATATTGATTTAATCGAGGACTTGAAATTTCACTACAAATTTGCTGCTCTAATGTAATGTCAGATATGTTCTTTTGCTCTTTGAAGATTTTCATGAGGTGATTAAATTCATTAAGCAATTCTGTGTTGTTGCTCTTTTGTAGATTTTCTTGTAGAGCATCTAATACATCTTTATTGAATGTTTGGTGTTGCTCTTGTTTTAATATTGATTTTAATATTGGAAATGCATCATCAAGACGATTCAACTTGGTTAATGTTAATACCTGAAAGTAATGCATCTGTAATATCAAGTTCAAAAGGACAATCTGCTTGTACCTTCAAATTTCGTACAGTGGTATAATTTTGATTTTTAATGTTGCTTAATACTTCTAGGGAAGCATCAAATTTTCCATGATTTAATAGTAAACCAGAGAAAAATGTTGCACTTCTTCTAGCTGGTACATGTCCTACCTCGAGTATTTCCCTCCATAACTTAATAGCACAATTTAAGCTATCTTCTATATTCTACAATAAATATGAATAATTTACCATATTATATATAAATTATAATTACCATTTTGTAGCAAGATGCAAATACAAGAACAACAATATTTCTTGGGTATTTGGCACCTTCAATTTGTCTATCTTTTATAAGAGAAAAGCATTCTAAAACGTCGTCATACTTTTGATTCTCATATAATAAATCACATAGTATTTGGTATGTCATTAATTGATCAAAAAATCCTTTCAGCTCAGGTAACTTAAAAGTCTAAAATAAATTATAATAAAATAAGTGCCTTAAAATATATAGATAAATACCTCAAAAGCTTCAGTTGGTTTATTTAATACATAAAACATTCGCATTACGACGGCTCCAAAAACAAAATTTCCAAACCGTAACTCTTTATTTTGTTTATTAAATCTGCAATATATATAGTTACATGCATGGCTATATATAAATTGCAAATGCTCTTACTTTATCATCATTTTTATCACAACATCAATATCTTCTTCTGTAGTCATGTGAATCATATTTTTCAAGTCTTCAGTAAAGATTATGTTCTTTGAAGTTTCTTCGGTATTTTCTTTCATTTTCAACTTAAATTTTTCTTGGATATTCGCTAATTGATTTTTAACTTTATCTTGTTGCTGTATAAAACCATCGATTCCCAAAGACGATGCAGAATACAATCCTCTGAAAACTAAATGGAACTTATAAAGTAACTCGTAAAAGGTGTTATAAGAATACCTTCAATTTGAGATCCATATTGTTTCAACAATTGTAATCGCGAAGCTCGTAGAATACAATTAATTGAATTCAGGACGGACATTTTATATAAACAATCTATTTATTAGGCTACCGGTTTTTCTTTTTAACAAAACCTAACCTTCACAACACGAGCAACGCATGTGAAAATCCAAAAAGGAAAACAAACAACAGATAATAGAGATGCGTAGCTACCACAGAGAACAACAACGCAAGCTCTGATTTCGATAACACCTGACGTCAGGAGATAGCATTACAGCGCCCTCCGGGGGGCACAGTTGTCAAACATGGAACTATGTCTAAACCGTTCTAGCGAAATATGGCGCGATATTTAAAAGTAATCTCATCAGTGTGGTAGGTCTACAACGGAGAGAGCAAAAATGATTGTCATGTGTGAAGTTTGCAGCAACATTGTCTTCCATTGTTTCCATCCAAAATATATATATATATGTTTGCCTTATTCTTATTCATTTACTGCAACCCTCGGAAAGCAGTAGATATTTCAATTGACCATTTTGTTATTCTGTGGTATATGTTCCTTGAAATTGCGCCATCTGTGCGAAGTGTGGGCATTATCTGACATCAATTACCATTTATAGTATATTCCATAGGTGTATTCCAATTTCTAAATAAGACAAAAATTGTTATATAAAAGTTTTGCATAGGTATGGGTATATATTTAATTATATGATTTATAAACCTATATTGCGTCTAACTAGATTTTAGAGAAACTACTGTATTAAGTATGGTTATGTTACAAGTATCCACCAGATCATTATCACTGACATCGAAATTAAAATTGCCAATGATTAAATTTAGATATGGTTCTAAAGGATCACACGCTTCTAATACACCACCTCCACCACAAGCCACTAATATTTCCCAGAAGCAAATTAAGGCGGGGGAAGCAATATATGATTTCCAATTGCCAGCAAGGTACCGCAGAATTCCTTTGTCAGTGGAGGAAATGGAATATATAAATACTGGTGGACCGGTGTAGTAAATGGTTATTAAGGCAAAATATTAATTTAAAATTAGATTGTTTTAGTTCTATGTTACCAAAATAAAAATAGTGTAAAATGTTTGTTCTTGTTAGATTGTCATATAATTCAGGTAATTTTGGCTTCCAGGTTATACAGTAAAGAATTGCAAGTATTGTGGACTGGTATTACTTAATACACTGTATTGGGAATTCCACACAGCACAAATTGATTTTATAAAATTTAGTATATGTTTTCAGAGCATGTGGGCTCTGTCAACCAGGTTCTAAATAATGAAATTATATCTAACATATTTCTATTTTTCCGTGACTACACTTATCCCTAATATTTAAGAAAATTGGCCTTGTACAACAGGAAGGTAGTTGTTTGCTCTTTTATGAGGGCAGACAGTAATAACTATATTGCTTACAACTAAGAAAGATTTAGCAGATATCCTCTTTCTTTGGTATTAAATTCATCAAGACTGATCTGAAAATCCTTTTCCGCGGTGTAATAAGTTAGTTCCTCTGCAGTCTATTCGCCCTGACAATTACACTAAAATACCAATTTTTTTAATTTCCCGCGTTGTATTAATGATTCTAGGAAATACGGAAGGAAAGCGATGACGTTGAATTGTTTTGTTTCGAAACTTACGCAGTGCCGCCAACAGCGTAAAACGATTAAAAGAACGATAAAACAAGTAAAAGAGCAGCCTTTGTTTATATATATTAAGCGGTCACAGAACAGGAAAACAGCACACAAAAGTTCTACGAAGTAATAGAAGAATCAACACTGGAATGACAAGAGGGAGATTAATATAGGTTAATTTTAGTCACGTGGTTTTTCTTGGTTTGAAAACTTGCAGTGTCGCCAAGAGCGTAAAATGATCAAAATTCCATATATTAATCATTTTACCATTGGCGAGGCTGGGCAATACTACTATACATGGTACAAATATAATAGATAACCACATAAGCTAACGTAAATAGGAATCTTTCGCGTATTTCACCACTTGACATCATTATTCTCCTATTGCAGCCAATATAATAAACAAATAATTAGGTAGGATTGAATGCAGATACACTATTGGCAACATTGCTCAATTTAGCAGAGGGTATAGTACAGAGATAATACTAAAGGTATAGTACATAGCGGCGCCTAGCGAGAAAAGCGAGACTATATCGTAATGGGTGGGGCAAGGGAAATTATAATAAATCTATTAAAACTAAGGCCCGTTTGACACCGTGCATAATTTCGTACATAATTCTGTTCATTTTTCTGTACAAGATTTCATGTTTACTTTTCTGTTCAAAATTTTGTTTGCCCGTTTGCAACGTGTACTATAGTTTTAAAAGTCAACGCATGCGCCTTTTAAAATAACAGTGTTTTTGGACTTGCAATCATATTAGTGGTTTTATAAGTTTTTAAGGCTTAATTTTGAAAATTCACCTCAATGTAATGTAAAAATTTTACTAGCTGCTGCCCCTATAATAACAGCAAATATTTTGATGATGAAAGCGAAAAGACGCGTAAATAAAAAAACCTGGACAAAACCGTGGCTCTTAAAACGGCAATGTAATATATTTTTTGTTCTCAAATTACCAATAAAATTTAAAGGAGTTGGGTGTGTTTTATATAAAATGCAATGTAAACAAAGAGAGAAAAGGGTATTTATTCCATATTGGTAAATAGGATTGTCATTATTTGTTGTTGAATATATTTTTTTTGACATATTTTGTATTTCTTTCAATTTTGCAGCGATAAACTTTCCAAATATGTCTTCACTAGTTTCGGTGACATGGTTTCCGCTTTCCAATGTGTTAACTATTTTATTAAGGGTTGTAGTAGCTTGTGTAATATAATTATCTTCCACTTTCCTTTTACGTGTGGGCGTATTCCGCAGGGGTCTTTTCCGCTTTATGTTGTCCACTATTTCCTCGCCCACATCTCTCTCTTCAAAATCTTGTTTCACTTGAAGTCACGTTTTCCGCATTCTGTAAATCGTTCTTTATTGGCATCATATTGTCATTTCCATAGGACATTTCTAACTGGAAATATAACGATATAACCATAAAATAACCTTTCGGAATATATTTTTCGAAACTGGCAAGTATTTTTTCTGCGCAACTTGTGCGCGCACTTGCTGAACAGAATTATGCTTGAAAATAGAACATGTTCTATTTAAAAATCTGAATCCAAGAATGTATACATTTTTTTGTACATTTTGTGTATGACACGATGCATAAAAATCTTGTACAGAAAAATGAACAGAATTATGTACGAAATTATGCACCGTGTCAAACGGACCTTCTCAGGAAATTACCTTGAAATGTTCACAAAGTATCACATTTAGAAATATCGGAGGTTAGTCGCATTTTCGATATTAAACATTACGTTTTTCGCAGTTTTATTGCCAACGTTAATTCCATTTTTGGAATTCGATTTCTTGTTTATTGATGGTGGTTCGCAATACCAGGGATTGGTACTTAGGCTTGCGGCCATCTTGTTTATTACCAAATCTCAATGACCTTTTCGCTCCTGTGCTGTATCGTAATGGATGGGACAAGGGAAATTATTATAAATCTATTAAAACTAATAGGAAATTGCCTTGAAATTCTCACCAAAGTATCACATTTAGAAATATTGGAGGTTAGTCGCATTTTCAACATTAAACATTACGTTTTTCGCAGTTTTATTGCCAACATTAATGCTATTTTTAGAATTCGATTTCTCGTTTATTGATGGTGGTTGGCAATACCAGGAGTTGGTACTTGGGCTTATCGCCATCTTGTTTATTGCCAAACCCAATGACCTTTTCGCTCCCGTGGGGTTGCTTACATCTTTCACCACCTTTAACGTCATCAAAAGACGCGCATGCGGTTACCTTGTATATTTGTACCATGATAAGGATAATTGGGCACTTAAAATTGTGTGCCTACCCCTCTGGTGGTCTGCGAACCCAACTAAAAAGGCTACCGCGCCAAACATCATATACTTCAAACTTTTTCCTGTTTTACAGTATTGAATTGACCATCTCTTGTATGAGTTAACCCTGATTTACATACTGTAGATATTTTGTACATGAACATTTATAACAATCAATTAAATATTATTTTAACCGTATGTGAGATTTCATGTTTCACAAAAATTGTTATTACATAAAGATCTATCTCTTGTCCGTACTAAATTTTTAAAATAAAAAAGTAGGTAAGGACAATACTTTCTTCCTATTCTTCCAAGGTTCCAGGATATCGAGTAGCTAATAGGGGATAACAAATTTGACAATTAATTTTATTCGAATGCCATT
This sequence comes from Osmoderma eremita, assembly GCA_031763485.1. Classification (NCBI taxonomy): domain Eukaryota; kingdom Metazoa; phylum Arthropoda; class Insecta; order Coleoptera; family Scarabaeidae; genus Osmoderma; species Osmoderma eremita. Next base: position 270,368 of record JARFOC010000360.1, on the reverse strand, counting down.
AACATATGCGTAATGAATTAGATATAAAATGCGTAATGCTATCTAATTTTACATTGAAGATCCATCCATTATTATTGGAAAAATGTATACTTCAATTTAGTATCAAAAGGATTCGTCATTACGCTACATTATGCACTACTACGAAAGCGTTTCTTCATTCCAGGTCCTATCTTCGTCCGCAGTACACGTCTTACTTCCAAGTTCATAAGGTGACTTTCTGCTCAATAGAGATGGATACAAAACACCTTACCTGCACTCCAGAATGGAACGCTCTCCAGGATTATTATAACAAGAACAAGCACAATTTAGAGATAAGTGAACTATTCAAATCAGATCCTAAGAGATTTGATACTTTTAGGTATTTTAATTTTCTTATATTTAAAAGTATAACTCAGATTTTGTGACCTTTGGTATGGTTCAATGACAAATGTGTTTACACTTGAAGTGTTAGTTTTTTCAGGTAATAATATGTGTTTTATAGCGCTAGATTGTGTACGCCCAATGATGGAGAAATTTTGGTGGATTATTCCAAAAATCGCATTAATTCCACGGTTATGGAACTCCTCATTAAGTTGGCTAAAGCCGCAAAAGTGGAAGAATATAGAGATATGATGTTTTCAGGTGAAAAAATTAATTTCACTGAAAACAGAGCTGTGTTACATATTGCCCTGCGTAATAGAAGTAATGATCCTATCATGGTAGATAAAAAAGATGTGATGCCTGACATAAATGGTGTTCTTAAACATATGAAGGAGTTTAGTGATCAAGTACTTGGTGGCCAATGGTTGGGGTAAGTTGTCACTTAGGGAGCTGTACTGTTAGTTATGCATTTGTGTGTTACAGATATACTTCAAAAAAGATTACCGATATTGTAAATATTGGAATAGGAGGCTCAGACTTGGGACCACTTATGGTTACCGAAGCTTTGAAGCCATATAACAAGGGCTTAAACGTATACTTTGTGTCCAATATTGATGGAACTCACATGGCAGAAGTTTTAAAGAAGGTAAATCCAGAAACTGTATTGTTCATAATTGCTTCCAAAACATTTACAACACAAGAAACAATTACCAACGCAACATCTGCTAAAAAATGGTTTTTGGAACATGCCAAAGATGGGACTGCTGTGGCCAAGCATTTTGTAGCTCTTAGTACAAATACACCAAAAGTTAAAGAGTTTGGAATTGATACGAACAATATGTTTGGATTCTGGGATTGGGTTGGTGGAAGGTATTCCCTATGGTCTGCTATAGGTCTTAGTATATGCTTGTCAATAGGTTTTGAAAATTTTGAACAACTCCTAGAAGGTGCACATTTCCTTGACAAGCATTTCCAAACTGCACCATTAACAGAAAATGTAAGCTATTAAAAGAATAATATACGATAACTATTTATTCGGACTATTTTTAGATTCCTGTAATTTTGGCATTATTGGGTATTTGGTATGGCAATTTTTATGGATTTGAAACCCATGCATTATTACCATATGATCAATACTTGCATAGGTTTGCTGCATACTTCCAACAAGGTGATATGGAAAGTAATGGGAAATATGTTACTAGGGATGGCGATGTGGTGTGTTTACATCTTCCTTTATTTGTATTTGAAGTAATTGTAATAATAAATTTCTATTTTAAACAGGTTGATTACAACACAGGACCAATCGTTTGGGGTGAACCCGGTACAAATGGACAGCACGCATTTTACCAGCTAATACATCAAGGTACTCGAGTAGTTCCAGCAGATTTCATAGCTCCAGTTGAAACGCACAACCCTATTAATGATGGTGTGCATCACAATATTCTCTTAGCTAATTTCTTAGCACAAACTGAAGCTTTGATGAAGGGAAAAAGTGAAACAGCAGCGAAAGCAGAACTAGAAAAGCAAGGCCTTTCTGAAGAGTCTTTACGTCATATTCTTCCTCATAAAGTTTTTAAAGGCAACCGACCTACTAATTCAATAATGCTCCATCAAGTTACACCATTTACATTGGGGACATTAATAGGTTGGTAGTTGTTAATTATGTAGTTATTATTGCTAATTTATATATTTTTAAGCTATGTATGAACACAAGATATTTACTCAAGGTATTATTTGGCGTATAAACTCTTTTGATCAGTGGGGTGTGGAACTTGGAAAACAGTTAGCCAAAGCTATAGAGCCGGAGTTGAAAGGTGATGATCCAGTAACATCTCATGATGGTTCAACAAATGGTTTAATAGCTTTTATTAAAGCAAGCCGTTGTTAAATTATTTATGGTCATTAGTGATATCCATGTCATGCTGTAATGGATTTCTAAATTTTAGATTCTTGTCTTCATTGTGAAATTATTTTATCTTTCTTAGGTTTAGTATGTCATTGAAACTTTTTCCTTTTTTATTTTTTTTATAAATGTATTGGATGTAAATCAAACAAATAACCTTTAAATATAAAAAAAAATATTTGCAGATGCTATAGCACTTTATAATATGTTTAATATAGGTTTAATCATAGACTTCTTATATGTGTAAATTTCTAAGCAGGTGAGAGCTGGAAATGCCAACTATCCATGTCGATAATTTGTGAAACTAATTCATTTTATTTTTATAATTTATCATCCCATTATTATTAATTGTTGCAAAATTCTTTTATATAATGCCGGGCCTCTATATATTACCCTTACTGAGAAAAATTTGCCCATGTGGAAGTATAATTTGTAAACCTTATTTATAGGTTTCATATTGAAATTAAATGACTGGATATTACATATTATAGATACGTTATGGTGACTAATTGAAGAAAAAAAAATTGTGTAGTATTTAATGTAAGTGAAAATTGTTTATAAGAAATTGGCATTATGATATAGTACATACCTTTGGAAACAAAAAACTACGACTAACCTGTTACCCAAACTTTCTTTGTGACGCCTTATAAGAACTTTTATTTTTATTTATTTATTTATTTTTATTAAATCAAAATAAAGTACTATAAAACGTTATAAAAACAAAAAATTAAAAACGCACACATTTCATTTGAATTTTTCTGCAACCTGGTATGCATAAAAAAAATAAAGTTTACAAAGAAATTCCGCCTAAGGTCTTTTCATTTCTTATATATTGTTTGTGCCTTTGAGCTTTTCCACTGCTTGCTTTTGAGAAATTCAATTGAATTTAACAGCATGGAAGCAAATTTTGATAGTTTGATAGAAGTCCCATTGATTATTGTTTATTGGCTGAGATCTAGTAAAATAAATTTTGTGTTGTTGAATAAGGTGTTTTATTCTATATTAGTTCTTCAGTAGTATTTATAAAATCCGTTTATGAAATATTTCATTATCATTCTCACCATATTTCATTCAAATTAAAATGTCTTAATATTGCCTAGCTTTTACCAACAAACATGGCGGCGGTGTTTTATTGTATTATTGTTTGCGGTTCGAAGATATCAAATTTAAGGCGTTTTTTCGCGACATAGAGTTTTGAAACATGTTTTTAAAGCGGTTTCATGTTATAGGTCATCAATTTTACCTTCGCTAAAACGCAAACTTTTGAAACGGTTTCGAATTGTTGACAAATGACTTACTCCTGCGCACAGCAAATATATTTATTGACTATTGGAGAGGTTAGGGAATGTAATGTATGCATTTTTATAATATAAAGTCTTGGTAATATGGAGGAATTTATATTATCATCATAATATCGGCATCCATATTTACCTAAATAGTAATCTCACTAATATAATATACTTTAATTACTTGCTATTTATAAACGTACGGAGATTTAAATAAATAGCCGTTAACACAGCTGGTAACCTATTTGTCGCCAAAACAACTTTGTAAAGTCAATTGTCTCTATTACAAGTTACACAAGGCGCCGCCGCCAGCTTGAAAGTATTTTGAAGCGGTTCAAAAGCGCTTGCACCAGCTTCAATATTGACGTCATTACTTCATGCCAAAATGACATGTTTTGAAATAGTACGCAGCGTTTTCAAACCGCTGCGCCGCGAAAAAACGCCTATTAAAAAAACTGTGTATAAAGTTGTTTTATAGTTGACCCGTGTTTATATACCTCTGTTCCAATACGCAGTTTGCTGACCGTTTGTGATCACGGGAACCAATCAGAAAACACATTTCAGTTCTCAAGGACTTCAATCTGTTGTCCGCTTGATTCACGTCATCACGAACCGTAAGCAAACTGCGTGTTGGAAGAGGGCTGATATGTATATAAAGTTAGTAAATTATTATTGTTTTTTTGCTGAATTCTATTTGTGTAAAAGATGTTTTATATATAAAATTAACCAAATAGAATTTTAGGTAAGTAATATGTATTGAGACGTCCATGGCTCTTTAGATGATCTGTCATGTGATCAAATTAGAAGTTGGCGGGAATTTCTACTTGATTTCACTGCATTTAGCTCACTCATCGCATCGCACGCCATTTCTTCTCTCCATTTATAGACGATATCTTTACTTATCCATGTATATCTGATCCTAAACCAACAATTTCTGTTAGTGCATGTAATGTAAGCATACTATCAGAAAAGAAACGAAAATGAAAAAGTTGCGTGCTCATTACTCATATGTGCCTAAACTCAAAACATTCTTTTTCAAATGAAGTACTCATTGGCTGTATTCGGCAGACTTACCGGTGAGTAATGGGCAAGGAAAACCTAACTGAAGTTACCGTCTGCTGAATGCAGCAGGCGACAGACTTTATACCTTAAGATCATTCTTCAGATTCTTGCAAGATAGGGCCAACCAGAAGGTGTGTTACGGTTGTTTCTTATGATACTGAAAATTGCGTTCTCGGGTAGGCCTTCTCTCTCTCAGGGCGATTCAAGTTCTTAATACGTTTCTGATTTTTTATTAACTGAACAACAGTAACGCTAATTTTCTTTATTTTTTATCTCTAACAAAATACAGAACTTAAAACAAACTCAAACAGAAACTACCTCACTACCATTTGCCTGGCCATACTCTCGCAGCTCGATTGACTCATACTTTTTCCTGGCGCGCTCCTTTCCCAGCGTTCCTAACCAAAATACTAAATCCTAATGCTACTGTTACATGTGTTTATGTGGATTTTTTGCAAATAAGCGAACATCTTATTTGTTTTAAAACGTATATATATCCTGTGATTTTATAATGTTATTGCGGAGGTTATATTTTTAAAATGTATCAGCAGCTTGTCGATATTTACGATTAATAGGTAATAATCCAAGAGTCATGATGCCTATTTGAATATATACTTTATAATATATCAGTCAAAATTTTATGAAGATCAAAATTTAATTCAAAATTTAACTTTCTTAAAAGAAGGACGTGTTTATTAAATATTTGTTAATGGAAGTGGCCAGAATACTCATGAATTTACTATGCCAGATAAATGTAACAACATTCTTTGACTTTTTGGAGATAGCAAGAATGACATAGAACAAAATGTCAAAAATAAAGAACGCATCACAGAGTGTGATCTCCTTACTAGTAACTGAAGAGCAAGAACTTTTAAGAAAATTGGAAAGTTTGCATTCTAAAAAGAGTCTCGAGGTTCTATCTACGTTTTTACCAGATCAAATTTTGAATTCATTGAAAACAATTACCAAGTATCAGAGCTACTTCGTAGTGGTATTATTCATAGAAGTTTCAGGTGTTACTTCCCTGTGTGAAAAGTACAACAAAGTGGGGAATGGAGGTACGAATCTTCTAACAGCTACTTTGAATACCTATTTTGGGGTTATAATAGAGATTATACACTTTTACGGTGGGGATGTTCTAAGATTCAATGGCGACGAGGTGATGGCTTGCTGGAGGAATCTTCAAGAAAGAAGCAAGCTAATTCATCAGGTTATTGTTTGCGCAGTCTACTTGCAGAAGGTGTTGGGGGACTACGACACGGAAGTTAATATACAGTTAAAAATGAAGATATCAGTTTGTTATGGCGACGCTTGCTTCTTCATAATCGGCGAGCACACTGATAAAGAACTGGTAGTGACCGGATCTGTTACTGAAGATGTGAAGTTTGTGAAAACTATTAGTACTTCTGGTGAAGTCGTTTTATCTGCTGCAACGTGGAGATGTCTGCCCGTACAATTTTATAGAGTGACACCTTTGGCGCAGGGATTTGTGAAAGTAAGTGAAAGCTAGGCGAGCTAATAAAACTAAACTGAAATAACTACGCTTTGTAGTTACTGAATTGTGAGTATTTCCAAGAGAATGAAGAACAAAGGAAGGAGGACGAAGAGAAATACATTCTGTTGAATCAATTATGTGAAAAGCACTTCCAACACAGGAACATGCTATTCAAGAAAAAGCAATTTGGGGATATGCTGACCGAGCAGGACATTGTCGAGGAGTTTGTCCGCTCCTTACCACAGAGGAGTTCCATTAAATTGGCTGTAAAACATTGGCAACCCTACGATTTAAAACCTTTCGTTATGAGACTGGTTCAAAGTCAGTTGGATAATCGTTCACCTGTGGATAATTTAACCGAAGGTCGCGAAGTTACGATACAGTACATCAATTTTGCGACTAGTCCCAAGTGTAATTTCGTGACGGTATTGGATGATATATACAAAAAAGTACACGATATTATCAACCAATATTTAGGAGTTTTGGTAGAAGTCTCCATACTTGATAAAGATGTGACCATGTTAGTGGTTTATGGTACAAAACCTTGTAGGCAGGAATTGGAAAGCAAAAATGCTTTGGTTTCGTCAAACAAAATCAATGAAACTGTGATGGACGTTGCGAACATTTCTATGATATCAATAGGTAGCAAACATTTTATTTTATGAATGGGAATGATGGGAAACAATTCGTTTATCTACGAGTAGCGGCGTATAATGGGAGATAAGCTAGTAAAAATTTTATTCATTTGAAAAATGAATATATTGTCACCTAGTATAGCCATTGATGAAAAGTGTTTATATTTGGTTTTGTTGCTCTACTCTTCTCTGTTTTGTCACTGTTTTGATATATCTGCTTTTTCTTCCGGCCAACAATGTCAATTCCTTCTGTATCCTAAATCACTATATTTTCCTAGTTGCTGGGTTTGCTTAGTGGGTCCTCCTAATATTTTATCTTTGATTCCATTTTTTGGCCTTGTTTGTGAGATGTATCATATCTACAACGTAATACGCCGCTAATGCTGCTAATGTATTTTTAATTTTCTTTCTCTATTAAGATCTCTTTATCTTAACAGTTTTTTAATATCTACCGAAAGGTCTATTTCCCGTTTTGATATGTTCCGTAATTTCGGCACTTCTTTCGTCTTTCTCATTTGTGTTAACCGCTGGGTGATGAAGTTCTCTATCTTCTCAAAATACTTTCCTGTGGCGATTTGCTCTACCTTGATATCTTGGTTGAGTGTTTTCTTGAGTTAATTAGTTAGTTGATTTTGTTTCATTTATCTTTAGTACTCTGACTTTAGCTCTCAATACCAATAATTTTGTCTTTCTTCTCCCTTGCTAGATTCAATGTCAAGTAAAGAGCGTAAAATTTTTATTCATATAAGCTTCTCAAAGTCATTTATTGTTAAAATACAAATTGCTGTTCACAAGAAAAGAAGTAACAGTGTTTGCGTTCTGCACGATAAAACACTTATTTTCTCTTCAAATATGAAGAAGACCTGTGTAGAAGGAAATTTTATAACAAAAGCAATTTTCAGCTATCCCTTTTGCATTATTTTGAGGATAGAGGTTTTGGCAATTTTTGTAAAAAGATTAAAATTGATTGATCTCAAGGGTGTGTTTCAATAACGAGTGATTATACATAAAATCAATTCTCATTTAGATTTTCTTTTCACAATCGTGTTAGGTTTATTTTTTGATAATTTTCATAGCATTGAAGTTAATGAGTATGATAAATGAGGTTTCTAAGGGAGAATGTGGAAACATGACTTCCTGTTGCATTTTCTATTGTGATACAAGAAACCTGTTATGAATTGTAAGACTAGAAAAACGAATTGCTTCCAAAAAATTTATCAATTTATTTACATATATGAATAACATGTTCCTTAAATTTAGGTCTTGCGAATGGCTACGTTTATTCTGGAATCATTGGTCATCCTATGCGTAAAGAATTCATAATTGTTGGGAAGGTAGTTACCAGGGCTGCCAGGTTCATGTGTACATTTCCTGGTAAAATAGTTTGCGACTATAAAACGTATAGAAATTCAAAGCTGTCGACGCAATATTTCACTCTTTTACCATGTTCTGATGCCAAACTAGAAGATAGCGCCGTCTTTGAATACAAAGGTCTTTTCGATCCATCTCCTATTAGTGATGGTATCATTTTAATAGGTAGGGAAGAGGAATGTGACTTAGTTCTAACGATCGTTAACCATCCAGATAAGGTAAATTATTACGGAGTTTGTTTCCACGGCGATGATAGAATAGGAAAATCCAGACTATTACAGTATAACTTTTGTAAATTATGCAAAGATGGATATGTCATTGCTTCGCTTGAATTATCCAGATGCATGCAGAGACCTTACTTTTGCGTTTCAAATATATATAAACAATTGTATAATTTAAAAAGCACTATAGATAGTGATGAGTTTGTTTTTGTCCAAAATTTACCATCGGATCTCTGGGACTTTAGTGAGATTCTTCAGAACACCTTACATTGTAAAGACAGCTACGTCCCAGTGCGAAGAAAATTCCGGATTTTGAGTTTATTCAGGGAAATAACAAGAAATTGCGAGTTGGGTTTCGCAGTTATAATTATAGACAATATCCAGTACATAGATCAACATAGTTTGGATATATTAGAGACAGTAATCGGAGACGGTTTTATCAGACTCATCTGCACTGGCCACTTTGATGAGGAATTTTGGGATGTGAGGTTTAGGATTTCAATAAACAATCATATTAAATTGTTTCAACTAGAGACACTTTGTGAAGATTATCTACCCAAATTAGTCTGCAATCTCTTGGACGTGTCAGGAGTAACGGCCAAATTGATCAATCAATTGCGAAGAAAATGCGATGTGAATCCAGGTTTGATAGAATCGGTGCTGATGAGATTAGTGAACGACGATGTTCTTAGAATCGAGTGCATCACTGAAAAATTTCAATTGAGGTCGAAATATTATCTAACTCAAGATACAAATGATTGGTGCGAAAATGAAAACAAGAGTATCCTTATCGGAACGGTGAGTAATGATTTTTCTTTGTACGACAAAATCAGCGTGAAAAGTTTGTGTTTGGACACCATGAGCAAATTACCAGCTTTTGAGTTAAGACTGATAAAAACTTGCTCAGCGTTGAGTGATATTTATAGCAGATTTTTGTTGAAGTTGGTATTTAAATACTCTACTGAATTCGAGTTTGCCAACGCTATAAAATTATTTTTTGATGACGGTATTTTTGAATGTGGCACTAAGTATTTAACACCGGAAGGCCTTAGTTTCACAGTCCCGTTTTGCTACTGCTCTATAAACGAAGAGGAATTTGGTCAGGATAGGATGATGGCTAACTTACCAAACTATGCGTTCTGCCAGATACTTCACTTTAAAAATCGCCTCTTAAAGAATCAGGCTTATGCTTTGTTGGGCGAAGAGGAAAAGATCAGTTTGCATTTGAAGGTAACGGAAGTGTTAGAAAATCAAAACCATTCCTGCACGAATTGCTTGCATAATAATTCGGCACCCATTGTTATCATTCCTAAGTTCAGAGAAGTCAGTTTTCTTTGTAACAGGAACATTAATCAGAAATCTGATGCCGTTGCCCCAGAAATTAAGGACAAGAATTTACAGAGTGGAGATAAAGTTTGGGATACACAGAATTTTATAGCGGGAAAGAGAAAGATTTGGGACTCAACAATATGCTTGTGTTTAGACTTATTGGTGCATGTTTATACCGATTTGGTCTACCACAGTACGAAAGCACATCACACGGAGAAGACAATATATTTTACTATGCAACGCGGTTTTATCATGATGTTAATGAACGAGTTCGAAGAAGCAATTTCGATACTAAAGGTAGCTAACTGTATGTGCCGCACGGAGACTAAATTGGATAATAATTTTTACGAGGTGCACGTGGCAAAAATAAATCTACTTATAGCGCAAGCCTATTTGAGCTTAGGCGATGGATCTAGAGCCAAAAAGCATCTATTGGTGAGTTTAAAAGAGTACGAAATCACAATTGTTTCCTCGAATTCCGGATACAAGTTCTTCCAATCGTCCAAAATCGGGTATGAAGATAATAAAGTCAAGATGAAGAATTCTATGATACAAAATGATTTCGGTACATGTTTAAATTTAGTGAGCAGTGTATTTGCGCACGAAGGTGATTGGGAAATGGCGAAAGTCTCGTCAAACCAATGTGTCTCATTTCTGAACAATCATCTGGCCACAATTAGTGTTCTGTGTGATATATATTCGAACGCTATCAACATTTATAGCTTTACAGGCGATGATAAGGTTTGTGAGAGGCTGGAGAAAAGTGTAAGTGAGCATATTGTTGGAAAATCCAGTAGTAACGTCATCTATGATTTATTCTCGATAAGTAAGTTGATATATTCGATATTTCAGTCCAGATTTGTGAGTGCTCACATAGAAACTGCTATTAGATTGGGTTATAGGGCTGTAGATTTGAATAATAGCATACATGCGTGTAGGATCCAAGTGGACGTGACATCTACATTATCCACAGCTTTACTATACGTGCAGAGAATTGGAGATTCCGTTGAGGTGGCTAGAATAATGTATAATATCGGCAGATGTGTCGATGAATTCGCCTTGTCGGCTTACTTCGCTTATTGCTTAGAATTAATTTTAGAGACCAGTTTTTATTTAGAACCGATGGAGAATATTTTAACTTACGGTCAGAATTATTTTAGTATACCCATGCATAAGAGATTTAAACCAATTGAAGAATCGTTACTACTAAACTTGTACGCTTATAGTTTACGAAATAATCGTTGGAGTGAGATTATTAAGTGGGGAAAATATATACAACACATAAAATTTACGTGCGACACCGTGCAATCCGTTAAAAATATGCTTAAGTACATCGAAATATTATTGGTATCCTATATTAGGAGTGAGGTGGTTAAGAAACACCTCTTGGACGATGAAAAGAAGAAAATCAAGGCTCTCCTGGAGAAGTGTAAGGCGGTGTGTACTAAATGGAGCATCTTTAAGCCACGCTACTTGCATCTGAGAGCCTACTACTACAGGATAATGGATAAGAAAACCCAAATGAAGAAGTACCTTAAACAGGCGCAGCACCTCGCAGATGTGCACGGTAACATTCTGGAGAGGTGCTGGTTGAAGCAGAGCGAGAATGTGTGGAGAGGAGGATTTTGTTTCGAGGGCGATAGGAAGTATATAGAGTGGAAAATGGCGAAAACATATACGCATTTGCATTGGTCACAAATCATGTACGGTCTGCCTATACATCTGTGAAGTACTTGAATGCATAATGCATTCTTTTATCCAGCAATAAGAATACATAGTGTACATTCATTTGCATGGTTTGTATCTTCATTAAATAAATTTTGACAATATTTGACTATGGGCATTTTTATTTTTGTGCCAGCTGTTGAACTGTGCGGTTGTGTTGTATGTGCTGCGTTATATTCATTGTTTTATATACTTAAATTTAAAAAGTTTGTTTTGTAAAAGTAATGTAACATACAAGATACATTAATTTTAATAGTAGTAAAAGGAAACTCATTTATACAGGGTTTACACGAAAAACTTCGTCGGATGAAAGCTGATGCAATTCTGAGAAAATATAACCATAGGTCCGATTTTATTTTGTTTCAAGGTTATTGCGTCTTAGAGATATGAAAAATATGGCTTATTTCATGCAACAAATGCATTTGTCTTAGTTATGAAGTTATAAGCCTCTAAAAGTTTGTAATTACTCGAAGTTTGAATCTACTGGGAATTGCAGCCAGCGTACTCAAAACATCAGCTTTATTGGTTTTCTCTCTTATTTGAAGAATTCAATTTTCCCTCTAAACAAATAACCTATTAATTTTCAATATCCATACGTTCAAGTTCAGTCAACTGTAAATAGCCATTCTGTATGACAGATTTTGAATTTACCGCCAATATATCCCATTAGGTGCATTTCTCTCTTCGAAGTTGGTATGGGTGACGAGTTGGTTGTGATTCCCGCCTATATGACGTTTCATAATGGCGTTTTCTGTTTAAACTGGATCACCGATGTGAGTGTTTCCACGGAAATATGTGCGAATTTTGTAATAGGTCGCTTTTGGATTGTGTGTCTCTTGCGATGTGTAACCGTCTTATACCTTTTTAATATTTTAACGTGTCAATTTAAATAACAAGTCCATTTTAACGATATACACAACATATAAGTACGACTGTTCAGTATTCAATGCCATTTCTTGCAATTAGACGTCTTTTAGTTTGTTACTCTTGATAATGGTTACAAATAAAAACCGACAGCTCGAGAAAACCAATAAAGCTGTGTTTTGATTACGCGGCTGCAATTCCCAGTAGATTCAAACTTCGAATTCTAACCAGTACAGCCGATACTGTCCACCACTCTTTGTAATTATTAGTTGGCTATGATAACAAAAATTATTTATCCGAAAGCTGTCAAAGGTGCCAGAATTCGCCGTTTCGAAGATGCATTCATTTATAAACGGATTTGATTTGATTGAGTCCTAAATGCAGAGAAAGGTCTTTCACATCCCTTAACACTGCGGCTTTAAGGTCTATTGCACTACTCTGCATTCGGTTGTTTTCTGATTATCCGAACAGATCTACAGAGCAGCAGGCACATTGAAGATATATATGTTACAAATATTTTAATGTAATTGTTTACAGTGAATCATGTGTAGTATATCGAATTACATACAAGTATAAGTAAATGTATTTATTTAAAGATTTTGCACAAAAGGTAAATTAAATCAATAAATTTGTTAAATGATTAATTTTATAGAAAATTATAATTTTATGACACCTCAACATGAGTTTACTAAGAAACGCTCTACAGAAATATGTAAACAAAAGGTTGTAATGGATCCATTATAATGTTTGGTGATTGGTTTGGTGTAAAAAACCACTATTTGTTGTTCAAGAAAATCGTTTTACGTTACCACCAGCTACCAACGATGTATTCTTCGATAAACAGCATATCTGATTAGCCCAAACTGACTAAGATATCATTAATGTAATAAATATATAATAAGATGAAGAATATTGATCTCAGGTTTGACACCTAATGGACAGTCTACGATAATTATGGTATGTTAGGATGTTACTCGAAGGATTTTAACTTAAAAAATGATTCGTAAACTAATTCATTATTATGATGGCCACATACTCCGATAAAATTAGTGCTAAATTAAATTGACGATTATAATTCCTGTTAGAGTACTTTACACGGCTTGGACCTATGTCATCCAGTTGGATGTTTAATTCCAGTCCTTCATGGTTCGAAATTTCTTTTGGAATCAACAACCGGCAATTGCTTAGTAGTGGAGAGAGATTCCATTTCCCATTTACGACTAGAGTTGCTCACTAGCGCCAACGGGCAGTGGCGCAGATTCGATACAACCTTCAGTATATCTGCGAGTCTCAAAGAGATCTATTGCGTATACATGTCCACTGCCGTAAATACTATTACGTAGTTCTACGTTTATTTCAAAAAGGTTGCCTACGTCGCGAAAACGACCATGTTGGACAAAGTTACAAAGTTTATAGTAGCAATGCCCGACCTAAATTATGATGGCGTTAAAATTCAATGTTTTATAAATAAATTCAGTAATTTATTTCTGACTTTTATGCGCTCGGCACTGGCTGTTAGTGCAAATTGCGCAACTCTGCTTATAACGACAACCGTTTCCCATCCCCATGCACAACAACAGCGTAACGTCTTCGTCACGTCAATTTTGCCACACTCTCTGCAGGCGTAGTGCCCAGTGCATACATCCTCAAATGCTTCTTAATTAAAATTAACCTTAGACTGACATTTTATGCATAATACAAATATTTTGTGTGCCGTATTGAAGATAGAGGACCTTACACTGACTTGGCCGTGGAAGCTTTCGTATTCATTACAAATATACTATTTGAAATTTCACTGTTTGTACTCGGGCAACAATTTAAGTTTAATTTGTTGTGAGCACGGGAAAGACTGTCATGGGACTGATTTTTTGTGTGTATGTTCCCTAGGCCAATTATAGACTTTTTAGGGGGCGAAGTCTAATAAATGTATAACTAAGGGACAGCCTTTGATCATATGTATTACATGAATACCGCTATCACCATATCAGACTGTGTACGTTACATGTACCACCTACGATTTTCGAGCCATTACTTGCTTATGAACATTATATGTAGCTCTCGCGTGGAACCGGAAATGCATGTGGATATTATGATGCGTATGCGATTTCACAATTGAGGGCATTAGTGCTGACATCAACAAATGGCAACGCTGTGAAACTTTATCCAAGCAAAACAACCTACATAACCTCGGATTCTGCTCACATTGTTTGACTTCCTTTAAAAGTGCTTTTATTTATAAATTTGTGTGCAGCTTGTATGGTATCGTTTTTCTTTTTTGTCTTGTATTCTGTCTTATTAACAAATCTGTGACGTGCTTTGCTTGTAATCACCACAGTAAGCAGAAGAACTGCAAGTATTTTTCAAAGAACTCTGAGCTAAAGAAATAAATTGATTAACGCTGTATTGTATACACACGGTGATTGATATAGAAGGATGCCAAAATAATAAATTTATATTGTGTACATATCGATCGACAGCCATCCGTGCCAACCAGTGGTCACTAATTTGTAGCTGCAACTAATGACATAAATACCAAAATGTTGAACTACTACACAAGAGGAAGAAAAGTTATATATGCAAATACGCACAGACAGTAACTTATATTGTGTTACGATTACACTGTAAATAGTAGGATAGATAATGTTTTGTTGTCAAATGGCTGAATAAAAGTCTTCCTTTTATTAAGTATTTTAATTACGTGCATGTATTACATTGTTTTTCACTCAAAAAATATGGCAAATACATTATATTTTAATTATCACAACTTCCTCCATCAATCTGTTAGGAGATGTACCAAGATATCAAACAGCCTCATCAAAACCTTTAAAATCTTCAATTTCTTGTTCCGATAGATTCCTATCAGTTGCTCAGTATTCCTTGCTTGGATACATTTCTTCTATGGTTTATAATGTATTCAACTGGGCTTTGGGTCATTCTACAGGCATGTCTAATTAGTGACTGATATATTATGGTATGCAAATGTTGCCTTATGGTGCCGTAATGTAGCCCTTTTGGTCATGTACAGTGTGTACTTGCAATATTCGTATTTCCAGTGAGTTTATTCTGAAAACAATATATTTTAGGTGTAGCTGTTGCAAATTATGTAAAGTGATTGTACTTACTTCTTTACTGTAGGAGCCTTTCTTCATATTTGATTTACCTGTGCCCCTAATAATCTTTAATAATAATATTATGCCGTAATATGCAGTTATATTGTTAGACAACCAGGAAAATTACAACTTGCTAAGAACTAAGCAATCAATTTCACAGGAATGATGATTATCAGCTGATTTTGTTTGAAGTATTTTGTTTTGTTTGAAAAAAAAACATGGCGGGTTGCCATGCCGACAGGGTTTTGTGGCGACACACTAATGGGGTCAATTGACTAGATTGATTGTCCTTATTGTCAATGTCAGCTGTTGTCTATAAATGTCTATTTATAGACAATTTATAGGCTATTTATCTTTTTTGTGCTGTGCGAAAATTGTGTTTTATTGTTACTTTTTTTATATAAACAAATTAAAAGGAAGTACACTTTTTTCAAGATTTTAAATATATCGTCAGAAGCGATTGTTAAGGCAGTTAAATCAGAATTTTGAACATACCTTTTAAAATAAACGACAATAAATGCCGACCAACTTGTATTCCTTCTACTAAATGTTATTTTATTGCATCTATTGCACCACATGTGTTATGCCATTGGTTGTAACATGGAGAAGTAACCACCTTATTTATGTCTTTTTAACTTTTTAATGAACCTAACTTTCTTTGCCCTATCTACAATAATGACTTAACTTCGTGTATATAAATAGGAACATATGAACAGTAACAAACAACTACAAATATTACTTTTTATTCGGAATATAAAATTAATTATATGTCCCAAACAGCAGCAGGGATATGCAGATGATCTTAAGATCTATGCGCCTGCTTCTGATGTGAGTGATGCCTTCAGGAGGGTATTAACATTATTATGCAGTGGTCTGAGAGAAACAAGTTACCCCTGAATGTTAATAAATGTTCTGTCCTACACACGTAGAAATGCTCCTTTTTCTTTTAATTACACAATTAATGGGGAAATCTTGAGAAGAACTTTTGAGATGACAGATCCCGGTGTGCTCTTCGATTCTTGTTTGGTGTTTGATGAGCATATAGCGGGTATGTGTTTGTCTGCGTCTCGTACTCTTGGTTTCATCTTCCGTGCGTCCAAATATTTTACCGACGTACAAGTTATTAAAACTTTATATTTTGCGTTTGTTGTCAGTAAATTAGAGTATGGATCAAACATCTGGTATCTATTTTACAATACTTATAACACCGTTATTGAACGTGTTAAAAACATTTTCTGAAATTTTTATCTTTTAAAATAACTGGAAATTATTCTGATTGGAATACGGACTATAATATGCTATTAAATGAGCATAATATGCAATCCCTGGCTCAGCGTAGCACATCCCATAGTGCACGGTTTTTGCATAGACTTGTGAATGGTACTGTTGACTGTTCAGATCTGTTGTCTAACGTTAACTTTAATGTCATCACGCTTTGTGTCAACATTTACATATTCCACCCCAAAAACTAATCTTTTTCTCAAGGCTTCACTTACCCACATGGTTCAGAATGCATATCTGTTTTAGGCAGATGTTTTCATTGGTAGTGTTAGGAGTTAATTGCTCTTAGTTTTTAGTTTTTATATTATTTATTAATTTCTTTTTTCTGTAATGGTATGGTCATAAAATTGTATTGATTTCT
>JARFOC010000360.1:242730-253265 GCA_031763485.1 Osmoderma eremita | reverse complement strand
GCAACTTAGTTGCCGAAATACGTATCCAGGAGTTCTTCACTCATCGAGGTGGTAAGGGTATTTTTTATTTTATTTTTTTATTTTTTGCAATATTTTTAATTGAAATTCTTGTTAATTATTTATTAAAATAAGTGAAAAATTTTAAAAATCCTAAATTTGTTTACCTATACTCATAGTCGCCCGTAGACTATATTTTACAGAATAAGTAACCCCTAAGGGATAAAAGTTTGGCCACACCTGGCATAGGGTTATCCGTTGGTTAACCCAGTTTAGCGATTAAACACTCTACGGTTTGCTTTTTGGAGGTGTCAATGAAATCCAAAGCCTTTGAAAACACTCTAGGAACTGTCGTCGTTCTCAGGACCAATATTGAAGAATATCGTTGAGATTAGTTAGGATTTGTATCGAAATGTGAATAAAAATAAATAAAAAAAAGATCACAGCTGCAGCCAAAAGCTAAGGAGGTTTATCTGAGTTAATTTGTATACCGACTTTTATATTTAATAAGAGCTAAATTGTGAAATAGAAAATGAACGAAGTGCTGCAATCTGCTGATGCTCTATTTTAAAAACCTTTATGGAGTAATATCGTTCATTAATAATGGCGAATAACGTTTTAGCTTTTCAATAGAACTCTAGTTAAATCTCACATCAAATAATTTACGATATATACTATTTTGAGCGACCAATTGTCGATACCGATTACATATCAATCGGAATGTATTACTGCTTCAACAAACCGAGATAGCTTTTCGTTCATTCCGTGACCATCTCTCTAACACAGCACACCTACCATTGCATTATTCCAATCTCTCGATGCGGACACGTCCAGCGTACAATTTAACAATCCGTTCGGTCAGCGTGCAGACAGATAATTTTGTGACGACGGAAACGTGTTGGCGTTGATGTCCGTGGGCTTTTATGGACTATTGGTTTAATTGATATGACTTTATTGACGAAATTGAAGTGCTAAGCTGTTAACTGTTACGGTGAAAGTGTTTACCACTAGATGCGGTGATTTCAGGTTATATTTTTACAACGCCCGTTGAATGGTGTCGTATACCGGCGACTGGCACTTAATAATTTGGAGGTTCTATCGATGCGCGTTTGAAGGAATAGTAGTTAGTACCGGGATACTAAGGAGCGCACTTTTAACGAATCGCGTAAGGAATGCGTGCAATGAGATGATTACGAAAGGCTTCAATCGTTCAACTTAGGCTTTGACTGTTAACATAATTTCCACTCAATTATTTAGTCATGATGGTTATTCTGTCGGCAATTTGATCGCAAAGTGAAATTATTTTAACTAACAAGATAAATAAGAAAAACCGTGCACCAATCAAATTAGTAGGAGAGATCTACTATAACAGCGGCAAGATAAATATGCATGCACGTGATTTATGACGTCACACTACCAACTGTAGAATATGAAATTGTCAATTTTTAAAATACACGTCAATGGAGTTATAATCAATAGTTCAACATATAAATAGTTAGAGATTATTCCACTTTAGTCCAAATTATCAGTTACACTAATTAAATTATTTATTTAAGTCGCCTATAATCAATTAACGCAATTCGACTTTTTTCTCAACCAATGGTATTCGTGTACACCGTTGTCGATAGTTGTTTGTTGTTTCTGTCATGAAATATTGTCTGACATTTGTGCCGTTCGTTTAGGTTATTGCTTACTTAACGGCTTTTTCTTTGCTATATTACTTATCTTTTGAAAGTTCTTATCTCAAGTAATCGCGTTTCTTGGCGACTGTATTACGCTAAAATGCCGAAATATTTACGTAAAGAAGCAAGGGAAACGATTGCAGCGTTAATAACGTTCTTCGAACAAGAACGTGATAGTATTCACATTCACGGCCAACCTTTGATATCTTTTACAGCAGTAAGTAGTATATTTGCACAAACATAGTGTTCAAAGTATTCAAGCTATGTTGTTTTAGCGTGTTGCTGCAGGTTTAAATATTAGCTCATCGTCTGTTAGTGCCATATCACAAGCAATAAAAAACAGTGAACCCCTCACAGATCCAAAAGGAAATCGACAAAAGCCTAAACCTGTGGTAGGTATGGATGATGCTACCAAATCATCGATAAGGAATGTTGTGTGTGAAATGTATCGAAATAGTAAGTATGCGGTATGTAAGTTAATTTATTTGTGATTATTTTGATATTTTAGAACAACATATTGCACGGAATACTCTGTTGCAAATTTTGAAGGATAGGGATGTATTTCGTCTCTAGGGGTTATTTTAAAAGGAATAGGTTTTCGTTGGAGAAAAAGTAATCCACGACAAGGATTGATGGAATTGCTAGATATAGCAAATGCAAGAGTCAATTTTTTGCAATCGTATGTTAAAAAATTGCGCAGTAATCTTTTGCAGTTTGTGTATTTAGACGAAACATGGATTTTTGAACATGGCTCCGTTGGCCACTCATGGCAGGATGAAATAGTGAAAATAAAATCTGATGGCTAAAGGTGTGTACATGTACAAAATTTATAGATTAATTTTTTTTTAATTGCTTTGTAGATACATTATATTACACGCTTGAAATGTCGATGGATTTATACCGGATGCATCCCTGATATTTTGTTCGAGCACTAAAAACTTTGACTATCATGGAGAAATGAATCATGAAAATGTTATTCATTGGTTTGAGTATAAAATCCAAAATAGGATACGGTGGCTTAAAATAGTAAAAATAAAAAATACCCTTACCACCTCGATGAGTGAAGAACTCCTTGATACGTATTTCGGCAACTAAGTTGCCATCCTCAGCAGAATCTACGAAGCAAGATAATGTTGGACGTCGCACTCTGGGAGATTTGCACCACACAGAACACCACTTGTTATTCAAGAAGCCTTATGCAATATCACAAAGGCAACATGGAAAAATGCAATTGGACATACCGGATAGGATTCGATAAAGAAAATGTGAGTCCATTAATCATACGCCTTGGAGAAAGTGACTCGAGTGACTGTGATAGTGAATAAACTACTACAAATAAAATTAAAAAATCTGTCGATTTATTTATTACAAGAATTCAGTGTAGCGTCCGTCACATAACTAACGATTTCAGGCTTTCCATTGTACACATTCATCCTCAGATGTTCTTTCATGTTGTGATTAATATTCAAAAATTTTGACATCTTTTCAATACACTAACAAATGGTTTCCTTGATGTTACATCTAACAGCAATACTATTATTTTAATAAATACCTACAATAGAAATAAATAACATAGCCTAATATATATTTATTAATTGAAAAGATATTTGCAACGTGATTTGGCAACAGCGCCGGTTAATACGGCGCTGTTGCCAAATCACGTCATTCACAATCAATGGCGCACATCAATCTTTATCTTACCTGTCCTAATAACAATTCAGTCCCTTTTTTTGTAACACATATATTAAGAGTCCATCGTCAAAGCAACAATTTTTTTGTATATCTCATTGTATCTGAATCATCCTAAACAGTTTTGTAAATTATTATTGTTTAAACAATAAACCATCAAGAAATATACAGTCCACATCCACGCATTTTTATTGCGAAGATCACACAGAACACAAAGCACAGTGGTTGTGGCTACTGCTGCTCACCCATTAAAAATATTTAGGAGTCGCCGCTGGTAGACGTGTCAAATGATGTGTTACAGATTGTAGATATCTAAGTTACTAAAATTGTTCGTATCCCGATGTGAAATTATCTCTTCAACCAACATTTGCCGAAGGTATACGAACAACGAAGTAGGTTATTTATTACAGAACCCTTTTCCCGCATTTTATTTTTTAGAAGAATATGTTCCTATAATACAATGTGCTGTAAGACAATCGTTATTTTACATAATGTTTTGTTATTTAATAAATGTAAGTTAATACTAATTTATAGAAAAGTAGTGATTCACATTTCCTTTGTTTTATGGCAAAAATATTGAGTTTTCAATAAATAGCGCCATCTAACCAATGATAAGCCAATTCATTGGTAAGGGAGTTTTCCACCCGCCACCTGTAAGATGGCTCACGCAAAACTATGCCGCATACAAATTGACCTAAATACGACAATAACAGATCATTTTCTTCCGAATACATGATATAGGTACTGTTTTCCCTTTTTTTTATTTCTTGCAACTATTGCGTTTTTGTTCGAGTTTAGTTCTGAAATCCTTATTCATAGCATATAAATCCAGTTCTGCTTAAAAAAAACTAGGAAATAGTGAAAGAAAGAAAGAGTAGGAATGAAGCAAAATTATTCACACCAGATATACGGAGCTACTACACCTTGAACTCTGATGGTCTCATTTGCATCACCCCTGATATCCTTTATGTATTTAAACCAGAATATCCGGTCTTGGTAACGGTGTCTACACTTTCATAAAAGCCGACGATGTATCGGGTTGCCCCTACTAGGCGCACCGTATAAATTCGCGTATTTACATAATAACACATTATTAACATATCAAGTCCTTCCACGTAACAGAGGGCAAATTCCAACTTCTTGAATATTTCATTTCTCTTCACTCAGAATTATGCGCTTCGCGATTGAAAGTACTTTAATACCTATATTAAAATGTCACCCGAAGTTGTGATTATAAGGAGTTAGTTGTGATGTTCCTATACGAATGACAAGGAATCGAGGGTTTCGTCCTCCCACTATAACTGTCTTACAAGCGCATTATATCCATTCACCTCTATCGCCTTGTATCTACACATATTATTACGCTTCTGAGGAATCTCACACAATTGCCGTGCAATAAACATTTCTAAATTTAATAAATTGCCCTCGTGCGATTCGAATCGAAGTCCGTGTCCGTGCGGTGTTCCATTGCAACAGCAGGATAAAAGATATGAAGACATGAATTCGATTTTAACAGCGTTTTATTTTATCATATAAAGTATTCGCTCTTGTACAAGCGGCCGTCGTCACTACAACAATGTTATCGTATCGAACAATGTTATTATTATTATTGTTATGTGAGCCGCGGGCGTATCGTGTTTCAGCGCTGCTTTAATTGAAGTTGCCGTACAATCCACGTTTTGAATATACCTCTTCTACCGGTTGTCTATTTTCGTATTACGTTTCGGTAACTACTCAGTATTACCACCATTACAGTTAACGCTGCATTCGGCGAAAACACTTAATTCAAAATGTACATTTAAAGAAAAAATGAATCCAAATAAAGTGATGATGTGTTTCTTTATTGTCTTCTGATTATTCAGCAATTGATTCCAGTTGGCATGGCAACGCGCCATGTTTTTTTTTCAAACAAAAAAAAATTACTTCAAACTTAACCATCATTCGTTTGAAATTGATTTCTTAATTCTTAGGAAGTTGCTATTTCCCTGGTTTTCTAACAATATAACTACATATTACGGCATATTATTATTATTATTAAAGACTATTAGGGACACAAGTAAAACAAATATGAGGGAACGCTGTGCTACAATACAGATTAAACTCACTGGAAATGGTAATATTGCAAGTACATGACCAAAAGGGCTACATTAGGTCACCATAGGACAATATTTGCATACCATAATATATCACTCACTAACAGGACATGTCCACGGAACGCCCCAAAGCCTAGTTGAATCCAATACATACCATCGAAGAAATATATCCAAGCAAGGAATACTGAGCAATTGAGAGGAATCTATCGGAACAAGGAATTGAAGATTTTAAAGGATTTTGTCGAAGCTCTTTTATTTCTTGGTGCATCTCCTAACGGATTGGTTAGAAGTTCCCATAATTAAAATATAATATATGTGTCACTCAAATCCTAATGCTGAAGCTAGACAAGTTGGGAAAAAAGGAAGAAAGCGTGGCCGAAGTAAAATAGCAGCGGATGCTCCGGAGACACAGGAACTATTAAGAGAGAAAATGGAAAAATTACAAAAAGTAAGAGATAAAAGTAAAGCAGTTAAACGCAAGGTAATATATAAGTCAAATGCCAATGATGAGGAAGCTGAGAGTGAAGATGAGGACATTCGTGAATCTGATGCCTTATTTCAAATTGTACATCACGAACAAAGTGCAGTTCAAGAAGAAGACCAGTTGGAATTACTAAAATTGGTGATTAGTTCTTATTTCTTTTCCACAAAAGAAATGTCTGCCATAGCATCACGTTGGAAATTTTTTTTCCCAAGACTCTGTAGATTTTGCATTCCAAGTTCAGTTTTCGAAACGAATTGAGACAAGTAACAAGTTTATTAAATACTCAGACGAATTATTTGATGTAAATATTCAAGGTTTTATTTGTAAACTTCCAAAACCCTTCGAGTTTACTGGTTCAGCCAGGGTATCAGGAAAAATATGGTTTCCCGTAGATTTTTCATGCTAGAACGTTAAATAATTTACTATTTTAATACAAAGTTTAAAGTTTTTTTGGCGCAAATCTATGTAAATCTAAAATATAAACTGTTTCTGTTATTTTTTGTTTGTTTTCACAGTATAATCTAAACTACAAGAGGTGATTTAACGTACAAGAGGGTATGATCCATTGTGCGTGATTATCTTGTACCATGCATGGGTCAATGCTAAACATTTCTTAATACATCAGTAAAAATGATTTTTTTTATATTTACTTTTCAAACAGCTAAGAATGTAGTAAAATTTGTTTAGCACGTACATCCATTTTAATTGCATTCTAAGTTCAAACATTATACATGGAAGGGACATATGAAAAATTGATTCAAGGTACAACGGCCTCCCCTGCTTTTAGGAATGTTGAAAGGAAGGTTGTTGAAAGGATTATAAAACGTGCACTCCATTTAAGTACTCTAGGAGTATTATGTTGAAAAAAAAATATGCACAACTAAATGCACATAGAAAAGTTCTGCATCTACTTCATAATTTTAATTCGCCATAACCACTCTTAAGGAAATAGCATATATTGGTAAGTCCGCCAACTTTGATTGATTTATTGTTGATAGAGAACATGTCACATTTTTAACACAAATATATAAACAGAAAACTATATAACTATAAAACTAGATGGCCAACAATGGCCAGAATGGGAGAATCACCACTCAACTCTAAGTAATACATTTGCAAAAAGAAATCCTTAGAAGCAATTTCGGGCTACTTAACCCCCATCTGTGTACGAGAGAGGAATGCCTGTTGCCCGTCCAGAACGCCGCATCGTCAACTTCACATTAGAATGACTCTTTCGTAAAACTCCAGAGACATCTAATGCCTAGCAGGGGAGTTACACACTTAGCAGAGGATTCATATATGTCCGAAATACGTTTCCAAAATAGCCTAATTAAAATTATGTGTTGCAGAATGTAGTGAGACCAGATGTTTCGGTACATTAACAAAACAATGTTATGGATTAATCTATTTTTGGATATATTATGTGGAATTTTTTGTAAATTTTTGGTGAAATGATTTGATATCGTATGCAAAATCGTTCACTGTGAACAAGCCGTTATACTGTGTGAAGCGTACAACTTTAATGACCACCATTTTATATATGTCTACATATTTGCAGCAATCGTTGTACCGTTGAAACGATATGTCCGTCGCGAACACATGTACGCAAAACCCACGCTAGCCCTCCGATTTATGTTAAGTTCTAATACGACCCAACGACAACAAAAGAACATTTGCAAATCGCGCCCATAATTCACCTCGAAGAAATGTAACTGTCTCAAGTTGTGAGTCGTAAAAGGACACGTTTGTTTTATAATGTCCTCTTGATTGCGGATTCTCACTTGTTTTCAGACGTTAACTGCAGCGATGGCGAAACATTCCCGGTTCTAATTTGTTCGTGTCACACTGAACTCTCTGGCTATATTGATATATACAGAAGTGGATGTGACATTTGATACATATACATGTATATATTGTGTACATACAAACCGTATGACTCATTCCGCGGGCCTAACTGCAAGACGGAGTAGAATAGAAACGGAAAAAGGGAAGCTTGCGACAATTCCCCCTTTTAAATGTACCTACTATAAATTCCTTGAGAAATATCGAGCCTGGCCGACTCGTTTTCGGTGAGAGCTTTTTGAATTTCACCTTTTCAGCGTTCCATGGCGCTTTGATTACTCGCAATGCAACGTACGGGCTTTTGTCTTCTCAAAAGATTTTAAATCAAAGGCAGAAATGACGGATTTTCGTAATTACTAGACGGATCGCAAACACTCCATTTGATTCCGTATTTTTTTGTATTATTTCTATCAAGGTTGACAGTTAGATATCTGTTGTCAATCGTATATCTATTTTAAAGTCAAATGTCTTGCATTACATTATTCAGATAAAAAAGTAAATATCCATTAGTAGTTTTAGGAATATGCAATCAGAAATAATTAAAAAGCACCACACAGAACACCACTTGAATAACCATAGTGTTATTCAAATGGTGTTCTGTGTGGTGCAAATCTACCAGTGCGACGTCTAACATTATCTTCGTAGATTCTACTGAGGATGGCGACTTAGTTGCCGAAATACGTATCCGGAGTTCTTCACTCATCGAGGTGGTAAGGATATTTTTTATTTTTACTATTTTAAGCCACCGTATCCGGTTTCACTACAATAGCTTGAACGCAACACTCTTTAAAACGTTAACGTCAGCGTATATGTTCATTCACCGACAACTGAAATAACGAGATACTATCTAGGAATGGGAATGCAGGTCTTAACACGTCAAGACATGTTCAAAATTTAACCATTGCATGCTGCTTGATCAGTTCCGAGCTCTAGCCGACAACTGAAATAACGTCAAGGCATGTTCTCTTATACTACATATCTATGCATGAATAGTTTAGCTGGATAAATATCCTGGAGCATAAAAACTAAGGGAGATGGAGAAATACTGAAAACATATTGATTTCAGCATGCAAAAGTATATGGGAATCAGGTATTTTTGTGTTTGGGACAAAAATCTTGTTAACCAGTGTTATCACTCAATATCTCTAAATGCTTTACCTTAACCTTTACTAAACGTGTACAATCTATCGTAGAATATTGAGGATATAAGGCTGCAGGTAACTGCATCTATTAATGAACTGGGTGTACTTTTGCATTCGTCCCCTGATCCCATAGTCAAATTAGTGTCGAAGTGCTATCTTGTGCATGGTTCATTTATCGCAATTGTAGAGATTTTCATAGCTTAATAGCCCTATCCACATTACAGACTCAGATCCCACTTGGAATACCCTGTTTTTGCTTTCCTGTTTATGCAACATATACCGTGTGTCTGGGTAAAGTCGAACACCGGCCATATCTCGGCAACCGTTCAACTTACAACCTTGCGACAAAAATCTTGAAACTAAAGGTGACAAAGAGAATTTCAATAAAAAAAATTGTACGAGGGGTAGGGTGGGAACGGGTATGTTTGCGTAAAAAGCAGTAATAAGTTCGGTTTGCCTTAACGGATTTTAATTTTTCTGGGTTAATTAGAAAGAGAATTTTACAAGGAATTGAACCACAACTATTTGTTTTTTCTTTAAAAATTCAGATGGAAATATATATCATTAAGCAGGTGAACAACCGAAGAAAATGGTGAAAACCAGAAACCGCTACCTTTTTTATTACGAATTTATAGTCATTAGAAGAGGTACACTGTTCTTGAATAAATTTAATTTTACATTACCGTAAAAGAATGCTTCCTTTGCTTAAATTCCTCTTTTCTCTGCGTAATAAAATCGATTGACCATCGAAACTAAATAATTGTAATTTTCTTGTTCATAGAGCAAATTCTAGGCTATCATTCTTATTATCGTGACCCCTCCAGAACGAATGCGTTGATGAGGTCCCATATTTCCTTGAAGTGCGCAAATTTTAACCGAATCTCTGATCTGACCCATTCAGTTCGATTATAAATGCTGTTTTCCATCGTTCTGCAACCAATAGTCAATTCTAATTTTTCTTTATCTTACCTATTTATATCTTTTAATTTGTATTGTCATTTAGTTTTAAGTTATTATAGGTATAGTAACCGGCATAAAGTTCGCAACATATTTGATTTTTATTATTATTATTAAAATATTTTAAAAACTTTTTTAGGGAATCGATTCAGCAATGCTAATAGCTCTTAACATTTATTTTGGCATTTGTCGAGTGACCATTAGCGTGGCGGGAAATTTAAAAACTACCATGAAACGTCAGAAAGTGATGTTAGGTGACATGGTATCCGCAGAAGTTGTTTTTAAAGTATTTTTAGAATAAATTACATATTTCAGTTTTTTTTTCTTTTGTATTGTACAAATATTTGTATTCTAAACTACTTAACAAACATTATTTTTATTGATCATGATGCTTTTTTTGCAATCACAGTAAAAAAAGGCATTGGAGTCAAAACCATAAAACCAAGTCTTTTTAACATTAAAGCTACCGACACTGTATTCCTACTCCTCTACAGCGGGTCAAGTGACCTGTCTTTAAAATGTTGTATATACAGGGTGTTCAAAAATTTCGGGGCACTATTGCTAACTTTCTGATTATTAATGCTACAGATTCGGTTAAATTAGCAATGATTCAGTGTTTTCAGTGTTGATTAAGGTGCAATTGAGGAAA
>JARFOC010000360.1:213619-239910 GCA_031763485.1 Osmoderma eremita | reverse complement strand
AGATTCTGAGCTACCTCAGGGGCCTGGACTTGTTGGATGAACTCTAGGATGCCATCCGCTCCACAATAGGACCAAGCAGCCGAGGTGGAAGGAGTTATCTATAACCCGGCGGATGACATCATTTTCCCAAATACCCCCCATCACTTATACATCAATGATGGTTATTAATATCCACTTAAGAATTTCTTATATTATAATTAAAAGTAAGTAAGGGATTATTTATAATATTATTATTGTTGTGGAGTTTCGCTCTTGTTGATTGATGCCTTGTTGTAAACAATTGCTAATCTCCTGATTCGCTCTTCCTGACTTGATCGGCGACGGTTATTTGGGCAACAACAAACAGCAATGTTGAATTGAGATTTCTTTAATTACACTTTAACACATATACACATTTACACAGGTACAAAATTAGAGTTACACTTTAAAATTGGTATAGAAACATACATATATATGCGTATATATGTAAATGTATCTTTATAATTACAATTTCGTTTTTTTATATCGAACTTTGTAGAGATCTCATTTTTGTCCGCGTTTTCGGGCATCCCTAACACTCTGCACTGCACAGTATCCTATTATTTGTATTTTATATAAAGATAAAGTATATCAAACTGTTTCTTTTTAAATGTGTTTCAAGAGAATATGACCGTCATGAAGCAAACATTCTAAATAAAGAATAAAAATGAAAGATTTATGCATAGTCGAGCTATTTTGGGAGAAGTGAGTTCAGATGGTGTTCGATTGACAAATAAACCAATGCCGATATATATACACATTTTGCCAGGATATGGATTTTTTTAGATAAATATGTAAACGTTTTAACGTAACTACAGTATTATTCAAACTGTTATGATCAGAAGAAACAGGTTCTTGAATTCTCTATTACAATCTAACTGCTTTCAATAGTACCACAAAAGACGGAGGACTGTAAATAACATTCATAACAGTAAACTTATTATTCGCTAAATCGACAATATGAAACCGATTCACAGCTGCTACCTATTATCTAACTATAACCGTCACCACCGGCCATTAATGAAAGCGATATCATACCGAGGCGGAACTTTATTTACTCGAAAGCGGGTCAGTCGTGTCTGTTAAGGATCGGTGAAGATATATCGGCCCTGAAATAATTCCCCGGGTACCTGCTAACTGTAGCTGAAAGCTGTAAATTGAGAAGAATGACTGCGATTTTTGTCTGTCCCAGACCCGACAATTGCGGTAGCTGGTATTGGCGTTCGCATTCATCATACTGATGGCTCGGTCCTGAATTATGTGCCTCCTTTAACAATGTTGATGTCTAATGCATATGAAATTTATTACAGGCGCATCCGCACGGCGAAAGTGTAAACCTGTTACTAACAAAGT
Source organism: Osmoderma eremita (assembly GCA_031763485.1). Taxonomy (NCBI): domain Eukaryota; kingdom Metazoa; phylum Arthropoda; class Insecta; order Coleoptera; family Scarabaeidae; genus Osmoderma; species Osmoderma eremita. The sequence goes on along the minus strand of JARFOC010000360.1, from coordinate 238,539 downwards.
ATGTGTATTTCTGCTTACTATATAGTCAGTTGGCGCAAATTGATTTTCGCTCGTTCGCGGAACACTAAGGTAGTGCCATAGAGGATTTATGAAGTTACTCAAAATATAGTCGGTAACTCAATCAAGATTGAATATAAATAAATCAGTAGCAGATGAAATACAAAATAAATTGAGGACTGAAAAGAGGAAAATGTGCAACACAAATCATCAACTAGACTTACAGCAGTACTTCCTTACATTGCTTAAGAATTATGGACGCTTGTAAATTCATTATTCAGTTATCTGCTTTATTAAAATAGTTTATTCTATTTTGTTTAAGAATGTAGGGCATTTCTATCATACTTACAAGATAAGAAAAAATAATAGTAATAGTATTTATTTAGTCCAGTAGACCAATTTGGTATAGGACAAGTTAAAATGCTTCTATAGAAAATTACGAGAAAATTCTTATATCTGTTCTTCTGAAGAATAAAAGAAAACATTTTCTTATAGAAACCTATTGAAGTCGCGCTTAAACAAGCTGCAACTCATTGCCTTAAATTTGGAAGAAATAGCATTGTATATTTTGATATCCATATAGGAGGGAAATTTTTCAAATGTTTTGCGGGAATACGCCGGGATGCACAAAACGTTTCTATATCGTGTAAATGCCGTGTTAGTCTCTATTTTTAATAAATTGAGCTTCATTTGATTTGACATATCAAGCAATCTTTAAGATACATAGGTTCGTAACTGTTAACAATTGCAGTGTCTTAAAAATAGGGCGGCATAACTCATACGTCGACACACCGGCTACATTCCTAGGAGCTAATTTTTTCAATCTCAATATTCTTATTACTAAATTGGCCGAACCCCAAAAAGTAATGATATTCAAGCTGCGCGTAATAGTATTATAGTCCTACCAACCACACTTCTCAACCTAGGCAGCGCATAGCACGCGGATGACAGTTTCTCTGATAGATTGCCGATATGTGATTCCCAACCCATGCTATTGTCAAGGTGTACTCCTAGAAATTTGTTTTTCACCACCTGCTTAATCGATTTGGCTTAAATCCGCAGTAAACTGCTCTCATGGACCCTAGCTGTGCCCGGTGTAAAATGTACAAAAACAGTTCTTTTCAATATTCAAATGTAGTCTGTTATTCTGAAACTAATTAGTAAATTTGTTCAGTAAGATTTGTGTTTCGTTTATTAACTCATATTTGGTACTGATAGCTGTCAAAATACTGGTATCGTCAGCATACATAACTATATTGCTCGTACTAAAAATATTTGGTGGATCATTTACGTATATTACAAATCATAACGGGCCAATCACAGATCCCTGTGGCACTCCTCTCAAACACTTCAAGGAACTTGACATATGATAACCAATTTGAGCAATTTGTGGGCGATCTGATAAATACGATTGTATCCAATGCAGCAGCGGTCCACTAATACCATAAATACGTAGTTTTTCCTAATAATATTGTCTGGTCCAGCTGATGAAAGGCCTTGCTGAGGTCCATGAAAACACCCACACACTTTTGATTACTTTTGATGATGTTATGCAGCCGGTTAATAAAAAGCAAAATGACGGTTTGAGTGTACCAACCCCCAAGAAAGCCGTGCTGGCAATCACTCAATATACCATGATGCAAATGATGATAATTTTCTCGCATATTAGTTTTTCCATAATTTTAGTAAGTGAGAATATCAAGGATATTGGCCTAGAATTTTGTACCTCCTTAGCATCATTTTTTTTGTGCACCGGAATTACTTTACTAATTTTTGGGTAGTTGGGAAAGATCATATCAATGAGCGACCAATTTATCAAGACTGTAAGCGATTGTACCAGACACCGACAACCAGGATTTATTACATAATTACTAATATTATCAAAAGCACAGCCATTGTACATTTTAGCCACATAATAATACAGGGTACATTTGTTTCAGTTTCTACATCAGAATAAATGGCACTATCATACCAAATAAAATCCTTGCTGTCAAAATCTCTTTGTTGGAATTGAGCAACAATATGATTTGTGATATTAACAAAATAATAATTGAAGGCATCAGCAATCTCTAATAGATCCGTGATTATATTGTTATATATTGTTATCTCTTTAATGATTTTAAGGGCATTTTAATTTTTTTGCAGATGCGAAACAACCGCGCGATAGATAGATCTAGATCATCTATACTAATCAAAATCAAGATGATGTTTTGTTTGAGTAGCCTTGGTGTAAAGTTCTTTTAACTTTAACGAGGAACTTATAATTCCTGGTATAATGCAAAGTTTTCTATTGCAATGATAAATTTTTTTAATAAGAAATATTAAATCAATGCAATATTATGTGTACATACATAATAGGTACGTAGGCATGTACAAATAGGTATAAGCTATACCTATAAAAGCTAAACACTTTAAATATATTCAGAGGCCATTCATTTGTTAATTTAAAAAAAGAAATCGGGAAACTTATACAACAACATGAAGTAAGAGGAAAAACTGGAAAATCGTATATTTCGTTTCCTTAGACGAATGAATGTTATGAAATGGAAGCCATTTACTTACATGGTATGTGCCAGGCCCGGGAAGATCTTCATCATCGTCTTTAAATCTTGGCACTCTATCGAACGACATACTCTTATACGGAAACGATGTATGGGCCAAATAATCCGCAGGACCTTAGAAAAAGTAAATACGTTAGATAGCATATACATTAACAAAATAAAATTACTTGATCCTATAAGAATAATCGAAGTAAACCCGCGTAACCCTAGAAAATGTCTCACCTGTTCCACAAAGATATTGGCTCTATCTCGCTTTATTGGCAATTTTTTGTTTATACAGATTCAACTATCATTAACCCTACGGTGCTTAATGAATTGCTTTAATACCCTTGACGCAGACAGTTCTTACAAATGTAAGAATTAAATAATAACAGGAGTCCGTATAAGCTTTGAAGAAAGACGACATACTGAAACAGCAAACCCGCCACGACAGTGCAGACACTTTAGAAAGAATCCGCAGATGTGGACCAAACTTTCCCTCTTACTGGACGCAGTTCCCTAGAACGGAGGGAACAGAAGAGGGAGTCAGACACCTCTTCTACTGAGACTCGGAAACAGGATAGAAAATCTTGAATGTTATAGCACAGAAAACATTGCTGCATGACTGCAACATATCGGACTGCAACAAAATCATAAGGAAAATCTATTTTTTGGTGCTAAGATCAGAAAATTGACAAAGGAACATAAAACAGCAGCAGGAACGTTAGAGGCAAAAGACCTCTACATCGCAAAGTACCCGAAACATGTAAGGTGGCAGGCGAAAGCGAGACTTTTTAAGTCGTCGTTATATCTCGAAATAAACTATGCTTTATCAAAAGTGCCTGTTTCCGTCATCAATTGTTATTCACATATACTTGGTATAAATCGTTTGTTAATCTTTTTCAATTGTTTTGTCTTGTACTGGTTCCTTAGCCTTATAGATAACTTTGTATATATTTATAACCACAATCAATGACAAGTAATGGTTGATTATTGTTTTCTCACATCTTTTATTATCATAATTATTATTAACTGTCTATGCTTGCTAATACAGCACCATTTCCTACATACCGACTTTATTTGTGAAAAATTAAAATAAAAAAATGGGTGGTATGGGGTACCCGCCCCCGTTATTATATTTTCCGAAAATAATTCGCGTCATCTTTGGGGCTATGTAATATACTTCAAATTATATTCTACAAAAAGGAAGAAATCTGTTATAGTTTCCGAGATATTTACAAAATTTTAAAAAGCACTCAAATCTTTGAGAGAGGCTGGAGAAAATGGTTTTGTTCTTATGCCAAGGTACTCTTAGACTGTGTCAAGTTTCATTTAAATCTGAATTTGACAGTTGCCGGTGTTCCCTGTAAGTGATATTCGTACCTTTTAAATTGTGATGGAGCTAGGTTATTACCATTATCCTATTGGTAATTAAAGGAGGGATAAAACTGTACGTATATTACAAGCATTATATACACACTTAGTATTTGGGTTAATGTATACTATTAATATTAAATTTTAACTCTTAGTGTTAAATATTGGTTATAAACAAATTTCAACAATCACCAACGAAGATACAGTAGTAACATAAACAAGGACAGATTATAATTTTGTGACTTCTCATCGAGTTTTGCTACGTAACACCTGCTAGCGACAAATGCGCGACGTAAAATCGTTACTCACTGAAACAAAATCGCTTTTATCGGTCGACCTAACGAGACTCGAGCAAAAGACGCTACTCACGAAATCGTAATGCCGCCACTGTTCTGGCTCAACAAACCATCTCATTTTTAGCACCTCCGCCTTCCCTTTGGTTGGTAAGACATTGCTAGATGGTATGTTGTCTTCAAGTGTCTTATGCTTGTTGACTCAACCTTTACACTTATTTTCGTTTGATATGTAATGCACTTGTAACTTTTTTCAGAATATACTTGACAGGAAGGGGGTGCACTATATCTTTGGTGTAAACCAGGGGTTACTTGACTAATTGAGGGCTCTGAGTGTAAAATTGTAGGACTTTACACAGAGTATTTGAAATGCATATCACAATTCCTTTAGTTGTTTGTAGTTCTTTTGGTTTTTACTTATGGTTTAATCATCATCGTTATTTTTATTATTGTGTATTTCGTCTGTAAAGATTAACGTGTCCTGAATTAATTATTACTTTGTTAACGCACGTCAAACTAAAAATGATTCATCGCCAGGTACCTGAACTCCACTATACTTTTAGGGCAATTATATTCCCAGTGTTGGTTGGTGCGTTATTGTGTTTGAAAAATAATTAGATTTAACAACTTTGTGCGGCAAGAGTAATCCGAACAGTGTGTTTGTTGTATTCCGTCTGGTAAGCAATACAGTCAATTCCAATTGTAAATATAACTTTCAGGAATACGTTAAACAAAACCGGCAATGAGTGTTTTTTGCGCAAGTTTTTCAAAGAATTATAGTTGGAAATAGAACATGTCCAATCTGGACTGCAGAATGCATACACTTTTTGGCACATTTTGTGAATGACATACGAAAAAAGCTTGCATAGAAGAATGAATAGAATTTTGGATAGCATTATCCATTCTGTCAAGTTTGAAATATATGAGATTTGGCGCGGTAGTCCGTTTAGTTGGGTTCACAGACCACCAGAGGAATGGGCACACAATTTTAACGTTAAGTGCTCCATCTGCCCTTAGTATATTATCTCTGGTATTTGACATGACTTAAACTTATTTTTTTGTTACAGTCTTGTTTTTTCTTTCGGGGAAGCAACAACTTTTTTTTCAACAAGATGTTGAAAGTTCCTGATTTGTTCTAGGTCGATATTATCAATACTATATATTGGTATTTCACTATGTCTTTACTAACAAATGCCACACCTAGGATTTGACGATTTTTCAAACCCGGTTTTAAAATAAATTTGTCACGTTTCAAAACCGGCTTTTAAATTAAGAAAACCGGTTTAAAATAATTCAAATTATTATGTAAAAGTTAATTTTTAACTTATTTGATTTGCTATTCATTCTATGCAATGGACAGCAGACACATTTCTCCAACGTTGCGAGGCGCGTTGGCAAGTGCTTGTGCATTGTGCACTGCGCACGTGGAAAAGACGTGCCTAACCGACTTATTTTATGTTAGTATATATGTGCAATCCGTCACGAGTCGCTTAATCTTGTAAAGCGAAAACTGGAACCAAAAATATAAAGTTGTTATAATTGGTAAGAAACGTAAGTATTAAGTATGTTTCTAATTTCTATGTTTATATTTCCTATTTTACATTTTAAAACTTTAATTTTATTATATAAATTTCTTCTCTCAAAATTAATGTAAAATAATAAATTCTGGCTTCTGTCTAATAGGATTTTAAATAAAACATAGGGTGTTAAAATAATCCACATTTTCTTTCGCAACGTTTGGACATAAATTATGTCTTTATCAAGCTTCGAAAATAGATCAAGAAGATGCGTGTTTTTTCAAAATTCCTAAAAGAAGGGGTAGATTTCTTTATATTATATTAGTATTAATAGTTAAAATAATAAAATTGTAAAATAAACTTCAGTTTGAAAAAGTTATTGTTAGACACGAGAATCTGCAATCATTGTAATAAAATGTTGAGCTGCAAATGATCATCTACCGGCAATCTACATAATCACTTGAAAGCAATTCATCAGATTATTATCGGAAAGAAGTCAGAAACGATCGGCGAAGAAGAAACGCCTGGATCTTCCTCTTCTTCACAAAAAACAAACGAATATTTTGAATTTTATGAAGTGAAAAAGAGTAGTTTAGAAGAAATCATATCAAAACTTGCAGCAATGGATGGATTTCCTATTAATAGCATTACAAATAACTCATTCATACGAGGGTCTCTTCAACAAGAAGAATATTCATTACCAAAAAACAACTCTAGAGTAATGGATCTCATTCATGCGTTTTATTACAATACCAAACGTGAAACTATTATTGAATTAGATTCTAAAAAAGAAGAAGAAAAAATTCTCTATAACTTTAGATGAGTGGACTAGCAAAAGAAATCATAGATATTTAAACATTAATGTACACCTGCTAACAGAATATTTCAATTTGGGATTAGTGCCAATAGCAGGTTCCTGTGATGCTCAGAGAACATTAGAATTGGTGTCTGAAAGGCTACAAAATTCAACTTGAATCTCTAAGGTGATATAGTTGCAGCAACAAATGATGGTGCTGTTGTTATGAAAAAAAGAATGGCAAATTATCATCTATAATTCAACTATGCTATTCACAGGCCATCCACTTAGCAGTTACTGATGTGTTATATAAACATAGAGAAATGGCTGACGCTGAACCCGAAGTAAATGTTTCAAGTGAGGAATCGGAAGATAAAGACGAATACGAATATAACGATTATGAAGATTCTCTTAATTTTGTTTGTAACCAAGGACATCGTATTCCTATTTTGTCTGACAATTACAAACAATCAGTTTCACAAATTAGAAAAATTTGTAATTTCTTTAGAAAATCTCCAGTAAGAAACACCATTCTTCAAAATTACACCAAAGGAGAAAATGGAAAGGAATTAAATTTAATTCTTGATTGCAAAACAAGGTGGAATAGTATAGAGGACATGATTGGAAGATTTCTGGCAGTAAAAGAATGTGTTGTTTTAGCATTGAATGATATTGGTTCTTCTTATATGTGGAATGAAGCTCAATATCCTAAACTTTTGGAACTTCATAAAGTCTTGGGACCGATTCGTCTAGCAGCTAAAGCTTAGAGCGACGAGATGGCAACTTATTAACAAGTGAAGGTATATTTGAATTTCTGATAAATGAGCTCTAAAATTTAAACACTGAAATAAGTTTGAAATTATTATATGCTTTAGAAGAACGAATTCAAGAAAAAAGACAAGTAGAATTAGAAACCCTTTTGCTGTATTTGCAAAATCCACAAAACATTTCCAGTTCAGCAAAGAATTCCAGTGTACTTTCTTTAGCTTCAAATACCGAAATTATTAAGTTATCTGGAGAGATATTGTCTAGATTATTTCCAAATTCTTATGTGGAAACCGATTCTGATGAAGACCAGATCGAAGAAACTACTCATTATAGTAAGGTTTTTTTAAGGAATGCCATGGAAAAATCAACTCATAAGTTTCTTGAAGACCCTGAAGAAAAACTTACAATTCCAAAGACACTGAAAACTGAATTTTCATTATTTGAGGCAAGGAATAAAAGAACCAAAACCTTAGATTTGTTATTTGATGTCCTGAAAACTATAAAACCAAGCTGAGTAGCTAGTCAACGAGTATTTTCAATTTCAGGCACTATTGTGTCCAAAATAAGAACAAGACTTAGCCACCGTTCAGTGGATATTTTATGTTTTCTTAAATCCTATTTTCTTAGAAGAAATTAACATTAGTGAAATAAATATAGATATTATTTGAAATTTCTGTTTGAGCTTTCGTTATTTTGTGTAAGTAGTGTGTATCCTTAATTTTTTTTTATATTTTGACTTTGATATTGATTTCGTTCTTTGTTATTTTATATAAATTAAATAAAATATTTTTCCCTGTTCTATTTTTTTGACAAAAATTCGAAAACAGGCTAAAACCGGTTTTATTGGAAAACTGGAATTCGAAAACCGGTTTTTCAAATAGTAGGTTTTTGTAAAAAAAAAACCTAGCAACAACTGTCTTCGTGTCAATGTTTAATCGATTCTGTCATTACTAACATCTTAAACGCTGTATTAAATAATACTATGACGCCACAATTTTCAGGTTTCCTTCAATTTTGTTTTTTCGAAAGTGAGCAGTATTTATCACCACACACGTACATAATACATATTTCACTATCTAATTTTATAACGAGCCATTTGCATTATTATACTTTAAGTGCTCCTTAACGCATCAGACCGGTAATGTTTGTTTTATAAATAAACTGCCCGGACGCTTATTTCCAATTTAAATACACCTACTTCGGTCTGAAAATGGAGTCTTTAACCACAGCACGTCATCATCAACAATGAGAATAATTTCGGCCAGTATGCCTTAAATTAATTCGCGCAATAAATTTTCAACGGTACGATGGAGAGCTTAACCGTCTCGTCTTTTTTCTCTTGCTGTTTTTCGTTTCATTATACCGCGCCGCTGTCGACGCGGCATTTGGTCGCCACGGAGAGACCGATGAAAAATAGAGAAACGGGAGAAGAACGGCGACGGATACGGAAAAAGAGGAGGAAGGTAATAAATATGACTACGTACCGGGATTGTCGGATATTCGTTGTGTGCACTTCGGCTGCCGAGACTGGAACGGCACCTTTCCGGTGTTGTGGGAAGTCCGGTCGCGGTTTTTGTTGAACGTCTCTGAGACGGAGTAAGTCGCCGGATCAGCGTCCTCCTGCGGTAAGAGAAATTTATTAAGTTCATACGTTACGTTTATTACTGTCATTATTACAAGTAACCGGGACGTTTTTCCTACACTAGCTACTGCCTGGCGATTATTAGATGTAATACGTCATGCGTAGCAACTATATTAACTACCTATGTGTTTCGTATATCTGCGCCGGCAATGTAGCCACGAATAAAAACTTCACTGATGGGACCGACATAATGTTTGTTGTATCGCACTCATCTTTCAACGCTAATAAATTGCACGCCAGTGAATGTGTCGTTAGATCGACTGTGTTTTCTTTTTTTTTTGCTTTGACGCAATTTCCTTTAATAAATTAAGGGAACAATAACATTAAAGCATACTATCAAAATTAGCCATCAACGTATGTTTATTTAAAACATTATCAATTGAAATGGGATTTTTAACCCTTTCGAGACAGCGATAGGAGAGGCTAAAACGACGTCGGGACAAACTGATCTCAGGTGGCGTTTGAGTAGTTAGCGCATGTCAGTGTTACAACAGCTGTGTTGTGTTGACATTTAGAGTTTATTATTATGTCTGCAAAAAGAGGCCTTAGCGATGAAGAGCTTCGACACATACTTGAAAGCGAAGACGAATACGTGCCATTCGAACTTGCAGACTCCAGTGATTCCGATGATGAGGATTTTGGAATTTCTAACGCCCACACAAGCCGTTAGAACCAATGACGCCACAAACCGCAAGGTACAATAAAACCCCCAATGATATCCACCCTACTCGGGGTTGCTCCCACCAGCCCAGTGAAGACGGCGAGGTTAAAAGGGTTGGCGCCACCTCCGTGAGAAAACGTTCTTTCCCCGAGATCCAACTAACGGAGGAACGCAAGTGAATATCGTCTGAGTTAGGTATTTCTTACAAGTTCTATTAAGTAAGACAACTTTGGTGTATAAGTAAGATGTATTGATTTGACTATATAAATGAAAAGATCAAGTAAAAGGTTGCGATATTAGTTAAGTTGACGTTAGGAATGACAGATTTTGTCGGAGTGAAACCGTAAAATAAATAGATGGGTGATCACTGAACTTTACACTAGCATGCAGAGTGGCTGAAGGTCATTAAATTATCAAAGTTAAAATTAAACAGTTACCAACACAAAAATATATATATGAATATTCAAGAAACTTCCGAGGTGTGCCAATTGACACAAAGAAAAAGGTTAATTCCGACCTGTTCGGTGACTCCGTACTTCCGATCTGGGCTAACCGGCCTCCGACAGAAGGTATCGGCCACTCTAGGTCCAGCAGACCGCGTCCCAGTCGCTGGTTGGGGTGGAACTCCTTCTAGAAGTCCCGATGGTGATCGGCAAGTACCAATATTATAAAAATTCCCAGAAATTAAGGATTGTCCCCTTAATTTATCTGTATAAAATAATGTACCCAAGAAAGAAAAAAAAGCAGGAAAAAGAAAAAACCCTAAAAATACATTTTGGTATTACCACGTGTCATCAACAATATAAAATAACGAGAATTAGAAAGGATTAGCAATTATTACCTTGGTGGTCAGGGCTTTCGCTTATTTGCTTCACGTGTCAGTCAATTAATCCACGAAAATATCGTGAACGTTCCCCAATCGAACGTAAATTTATTAACGGATTTATATCCCTATATTACAGGATGGATTTCCCATAAATTTTTCCACGAAATTCACGACCCAAAAAATAATTGTGCAACAAACTTACAAAACAAATTGGCATTATATAATAAATGAACTGACAAAAAGCCACTCCGAGATGTGTTCTTTTTTCGGTATATGCACTCTTATGGGCATTGTTCAAAAATCGAAACTGACTGATTACCGGGCAGCAAATCCACTAGTGGAAACATCGTTTTTTCGTAAAATTTGCTCTCGTCACTCTTTTCTGCAAATTTTGCGAGTATTGCATTTTGTGGATAACGACGATGTAGATCAAAAGGACTCTCTACGAAAAATCCGACCAGTCAGAGATACCCTGAGAGCAAACTTCAAAGGATCATTTTATCCTTTCCAAAATTTCACAATTGATGAGAGTCTAATACTCTATAAAAATCGACTTGCTTTCAAGCAATTTATTCCAGCGAAACTAAGTCGATTTGGAATAAAGCTTTTTGAAATATGCGATGGTGAGACTAGATTCGTGCTAGATTACATCGTTTACATTGGCAAGAGCACAAATATTGTGCGTACTAACAACCTAGAAGTGAGCGGCGATATCGTAAACAATCTAATGGGGCCATACTATGACAAAAATCACATCTTATTTATTGACAATTGGTATACAAGTCCAACACTGCTCGAGCATCTGTTGCAAAAGAAAACAGTTGGATGCGGCACCGTACGCGCAAATCGTACTGGTATGCCACAATTTGGAAACGTTCAAGAAGGAAGGTGGGTATCTGCACCCACGGGCAAATTACTTGCGGTCAAATGGTGCAACCGAAGAATAATTCATATGCTTACTTCCGCTTTCTCGGCTGCAGAGAAAGACACCGGATTAATCAACAGCAGAACTGGAGAGCCAATATAAAACGCCATCTTGTGCTGGAATACAATCAAAATATGGGTGCCATAGATATGGCAGACATGCAAATTAATTTCGTAAAAACCGCACGAAAAACGTTAAAGTGGCACAAAAAACTTTTTTTTCATATTATGGACCTTGTGAGTTATAATTCCTTTGTGATGTACCCAGTTAAATCGGGCAAAAAACCCTCTCCAGAAGACTTCAAATTAGCCGTTGTCAATCAAATTTTAGAAAGATTTGGCCAAATACCAACAAGCAAAGTAAAACCACCGACAATAGAAAATCCGTTGAGACTAACACAAAGACATTTTCCTTCTTTCATTCCGGAAACTGCAGGAAAAGGGCGCAAAGAAGGTGTTATGCCTGAAAACGGCGGAAGGGAGAAACATTTTGTCTGAAGGAGAAGTGTATGCAAATGTTTTATATTATTTTAATAAACCTATGAATGTGAGTGCTGCCGTTCTAGAAGCAAGTACAGCTTTGGGTTGCTCAGAGCGTTCAATATATAATATAAAACAGGAACAACAAACTGGTTCATTATCAAGTCCAAAGAAACCCAAGAAATGGAAAGACATACAACTAAATGACCGATTAAAAACATATGATGAGAACACGCAAGCACCTATTCGACGTAAAGTGTATAGTTTTTTTTATACAGAATATGCCACCTACATTATGTGCAATTCTTGCTGCTGTCAATGCTGATGATGATCTCCCCAACTTCAGTCGAGCAGCTTTACTTAGATTGTTACACGATATGGGTTACCAATTTTAAAAAAGTAGGACGTAAAAGTGTACTCATCGAACGATACGACATTATTCGGTGGAGGCATAAATACTTACGAGAGATCAAGAAATTTAAAGAAAAAGGTACAATTTAGATCTTGCTATTTGACATTTCTGTAACGTTAATTATTTCAGGTCAAACTATAATATATATATTGATGAATCATGGGTGAATACATGGCATGCAGTAAATAAAACTTGGACAGACACTACAATTCAAAATAGTCGACAAGCTCTTATCCAAGGATTACGTACAGGTTTTAAATCCGCAACCGGGCTTTGGACCTCGTTTTGCATTAGTTAATCCTGGTGATGATAACGGTGCTTAATATACATTTCTCTGAAAGATGATTCCAGCTATTTTTGTTACAATAGTGTAAACTATCATTTGTTAAAGGACCAGAAGTAATAGTGTACAGCTGATTCGACGATTTGGCAACCGTGTATCGAATTCTTATAAGCTCTGTACTGCATTCGGAGGTTGAGACGATCTATAGCAACATATGACACGCACAGCAACGGTTTCTGGTAATGGTTCAATGGTCGTTCGGCAAATGGCTGCGCTTGTTTGCTTTAAAACGCTGTTATCCTGTTTTATCCGACCGTCCTGTTTTAGGCAACTCTCCCCTATATAAAAAAATCAAGCTGTAAAATCCCCCCTCCCCGCTCCCTAATTCAGAAATGTTGAATTTATGCATAGTATACTGCTTTTATTAAGGGAAAATATACTACACTTAATTAAAACCTATCCAAACCCACATTACGTTTCCACTAAAACGCAGTCCGCAAACGGAATTATGTAAAACAGTATAACGCCGATGTAATACCGACCCATACATACCTATATACACCCAGTAAAAACAATCGCACAGCGCATCTACTAGCGTAGCCTCTGAAACAATTGAAACGCAACTACCGAGAACTTGAGAACCAGTAATATAAGTTGGCGCGGTTATAAAGCCATATAATCTAGCGGGTAGTTGGCCACCCGCTGGGCGAAGGGAGGATTCACGGGTGTAAATAACAAACAAGTAGCTAACTGACAGTGTCGTGCTTAGTTCCTGTCGCTATTTACACAGAGCGTTGAGTTAATTGAAATATATTGTCTAAGCGCTGATTGTTTGCCCGCCTAACGGTCTGATCGCTTTGCATGACGTTTGCCAAGCACTTTACTTCAGTGCATACTTGATTCATGTTTATGGCTTCCCGGTTCGGTACGTCTCTGTATGCGATTGTACGATGACTATAGTGCTGCTGTTAGTGGTGCTAGCGGTGTTTGGTTCTGTTCCAAATATATAGACGCTCTCTTCTTTATTTGACCGACGCCGTTTTGAAATTTACGGTGCTCCCGGCATTAAAATTCCGCCACCCGTAAATCTCAGCCGGAGACGTAAATTTTTCGTTCCGACCGATTTAATTCATTATGGAGCACGGAGAATATGGCAAATATATGGCGCGGTAAGAGTAGAAAAAATGTACTTTTCTAATATATGTTCTAATTCCCACTATACAAGAATAATTGCAATTGGCGTTTATTGAGTCACAATCAGGATTTGTGGCTCAATTTGATATTAAATAAAAGTTACTTCATATAAAAATATAAAATATAAAAATAAAAAATGCCCTTACCACCTCGATGAGTAAAGAACTCTGAGTACGTATTTCGGCAACTAAGTTGCCATCCTCAGCAGAAAACTACAGAAGAAAATAATGTCAGACATAGGATGGCAACTTAGTTGCCGAAATACGTATTCAGAGTTACTTCATCCTACAAAATCCGTTACACTAAATCAAAATTTAAAAGATATCACTTACATAAATCGAAAACTTGTCACCAAATGTTAAAGACTCGCACAAGCTGAAAACTCCAAAGAGCATTAAACTATCGAATGTAAATAAAATTTACATTCGAGTTTTGTATGACGTATCTATTATCAAATTATCAACAGAATAGTCATAAAACCTGAAGAAGGAACCTGAAGTTGTTCACGATGAAGTAGGCATTGTATCAAAATTAACCCAACATTGCAGAATTTAAGTATCCTTGGAGTTGAAATTTAAACCATACTAAACGTACTATGAGTAATGTGTAACTAATGTATTATGGCGCTAATAATTGTCAAAAATTGTTTGATATAATAAGATAAATAATAGTTAATGATACGATAAACATAGATACAAATAGTTTATAGGTTATCGCTATTCTTGTGGTTGCAGTAGGCGACTGTAACACCATAGCAGGTGATTCCTTTAAATAGAATAAATCATTTAGAAGTATTAATTTTAAATCAATACTAGATTAGATATTTTATGAAAATGGGATAATGAAAGATAAGACTAAAGTTATACCTCCTGGTTGGCGAAAGTACTTATACAAACTAAAACTATTCACGCTTAATTGTTTCAAATAATATAATCAGTAGGTTATCGCACTTTCTGTTCTAATAATATTGATATTTTGGTCTACAACATAGTTTTATTATAGAAAAGAGAGGAATCTGTTGTTCTAATCATATATTCAAGAAAACAATGCTACGAATATATCAGTGTAATTAATACTGTCATTCATTATACAGTGAGCACGTAAAGGCGGGAATAAATTCATTTAAAATTCAGCTATTTTTTTCTCAAAATAACGCTCGGATTCGTGAATTTTTGATTTTAGTTGTCTCTTCTCTGATGATTATTTCATGTACGAGGTGTGTAAATTAAGTAATGAGACTGATATTTTTAAATATTTTTATTTGAATATAATTACAATTGAACGTTGTCTCCCTCAAAATAGCTCCCTTGGGAAGCCACACAGCGTTGGAGACGGTTCTTCCATTCCTCATAGCACCGCTGGAACTCAGATATTGGAATCGCTTTTAGCTAGTCGGTGACAGCCGTTTGAATGTTTTCGAGTGTCCCAAAATGATGTCCCTTCAGATTAATATTCAATCTTGGGAAGACGAAAGAGTCACAAGGACTCAAGTCAGGTGAATAAGGCTGAGAAGCCACAGAAATGTTTTTGCCATCGGTTCTTGCAGCTGAAGGCCTTCTGCTGCTTGGCTCTCCCATCGACCCCCTTTCTTCTGAAAATGCCTTAAACCACCAAAAAACCTGGGCTTTTGGCAAAACACTGACCCCGTAGGTCTGCTGAAGTTCTGCAAAAGTTTCTGTTGCACTTTGCCCAAGTTTGAAGCTAATCCTGATAGCACACCGTTGCTCGAAATTAATGTCTTTCATTTGCAGAATACACTACGATAACCGGGTTCACGGAAAAACCGACAACGGACAACCAAATTACTTGATCGAGTTCAAACTTGCACTGAACGCGTATTACAATGTCCAATTGCCGCGTCTCCATGTCTCGTGCTTCACGTGTTGCCATAGCAAACGTTACGTTGTTAGTCTCATTACTTAATTTACACATTCAACTGTTTTAGAGAAAAATGCACTGTATCGAAACATCAACATATTATTATTTATTTAGAAAAAGTAGTAAAATGCAATAGAAAATAAAAATTATTTTGTCAAATGTTGAAAATAAGCTCAACCAGCTTCCTAGGGGTATCCCAGATGATATTGAAATTCCTGCAAAACGTTATTAACTACGCTAGATCCTATCAATCTCATTTCGTCTCTTACCCTATTCTTTAAGCCTGCGATGCTGTTTGGTCGGTTAACGTAGAGCTTACACTTAAAATATCCCCACAGAAAATAATCTAAAGGGGTCAAATTTGGAGACCTAGCCGGCCCCGTCGACCAATCCTTAGGGAAAACCGTATCGAGGTACCAACGCAGAGGACGAGCTCCATCTTGCTGATACCATAAGAAATCGTTTGGTGTGTCAGGATCATCTGGGTCGAAATGTAAAGTGGCAAGACATGATAGTAGGTCATATTCAAAAAGTCTGTCGTCGTTTAAGTTCCTATCAAAGAAAAACGACCCCAGAATCTTGTTTTCAACAATTTCATTATCGATCGGGGATTTTCAGTATCTCAATACCGACAGTTTTGCCAATTTATACCTCCATTGAGACAAACCGTTGTCTCATCCGAAAATACAATTCGTTTTGAAAACTGTGAGTCGTTATTGCACAAATTCACGAGTATCTCGCAAAATTCAAGTCGTCTGTCGTAGACATCTTCATTTAGTTCATGAACCAACTGGACTTTGTAAGGATGCCATTTATTTTCCTTTAAATACTTTAGGAGGGATGATTGTTTAAAGCAAAGCTGCGGCTAGGCTTATGGTGGTCTTCTTGAACAGCCAGTAATACATTTAGCTGTTTATCTTCTGACACCGTAAACCCACCTTTCGTATAATTATCCCTGACGTGACCTAAATCACGATATTTTTTTTTCTATCCTGCTGACAGTAGATTGACATATTGGCTCTCTATGAGGACACTTAGCATTAAACATTTCGCAAACTTTCTTTTGAGTGCGCATCTTGTCTCTATAACCAATAATTGTCAGTATCTGATTGAAACGTTCGATTAAAAAAAACTTATCGCAATAAGTTTTGTTAAGGCAAAGTCACTTAAGATATGAGTTAACTGTCACTGTCAACAGTATGACTCAATTCTAGGTTTTATTTACATAATTTAAATGTTCAAGTTTGGTTGAATTTTTTAGGCTTCTACATTTTTTTTCGGAAACAGTTGAATCCAGGTATAGGACATGATAGATAAAATATGTTCAGAATTTGACGTATAATTTAGAAATGAAATAAAAGAAAATTGTTTCCATTAAAAAAAAATAAGTGAGCTGTCATAACATGTTTTTGGATCAGCCCATATATATGTGAAATAATCATCAGAAAAACGGCAACTAAAATCAAAAATCGACGGGTGCGAGCGTTTCTTCGAGAAAAAAAAAACACCTGCATTTTATATTAATTTATTCCAACCTTTACGTACTCACTGTATAAGCAAGTCAATTTGTGGGCTTACTCAAAACGTACAAATAGGATGATGCTGTAATAATGGAAGAAAATGATCTTGTGACAATCTATGTAGATATTAACTCACTTGTAAAGATGGAATTACAAATAGGTACTTCGGTTCATCCTATTACCTTATTAAGACATCAATAAAAACATACACCAAAATGCTGAAACAAATCATGAATTCAATATATTTTATTAATAGTGAAATAACTTAATATTGTTGAAAACAATATAGAAGATTCCTTGATTTCTATAAATATGTCCAGACAAACCCAGCAGCATATTAAGTGGCTAAACAATCATTTTAGAAAATGATGAAAAAGCAAGTTGTACATTATCTTAACAGATTCGCAGTACTTTCCAGAAACAAATTCCTTGGTTGGATCTACGGCATCCACAGCAAATTTCATCTAATCTCACAAATGAGAAAAAAGTCTTTAACGTTAATCCCATAACATAATTATTTAAGCACGGTTTGTTTGCTGCCGTATATCTTAATAAAGCCCTTATTGCCAGAGGAAAATCCATGTCATTTAAAAGGCTGGTCTTTAGATGCGTCTTTATTGCTAATTGAAGTGAAGTAAGATGAATGAACGGTTTATTCGGCATTCTAACAGAGGGTCCTCTACGACGGCATAATTTTTCATCGCCGCATGGTCTTTAGCGTCGCCGTTGGATGTTTTCCTGTTTACATTGCACAAACGCACAATGACTGATTGGGGTTTTTAGATGTACGTTTGTTAAAAGGCTTGCACGTAAGATAGTAAAAGAAATAGATTTCGAAACTTAATACATATTTTAACCAGAAATGTCAAACTATTTGTTAAATAGAATATTAAAATTGAAATTGCTACAAATTGTACTTGTCACTGTATGTACTACAAGGTGCAGTAAAAAATATTTACAATTGTAGCAAAATTGGCTGCATTTTTCCCTCAGTGCAATGACATAATCCAGTATTAGATGTAGTCCAAACAGTTTTTTCACCGATCAACATTAAACGCCGGACTTTCTGACAATTGACGTGCACTAAACGTCTCATTTAATGCCAAGGCATGAAAAATGTGAAAAAATGCTTAAGCGGTAAAAAACTTTAATACATCTAACTAACTAAGTTATAGTAACTTGAAAATAATACCAAATGTAAAACAGAACACAATTATTATTTATTATAAATGCTAATATTTACATTTGTTAAATTGTTAGGAACCAATGGCTTTTGCACTTCGACATTTATTTTAATAGTTTCCTTCAGTTTACTGTTAATAATTATGCTTGTGTTTGTAAAAGACTTTAAAACTGCAACACGTAAATTATTACTGCTGGTTGTAAAAATCTTTTCGCTTATGTAGGATTTGCTAGCCACTGATCCTTCAATGTACCCTTCGGCCACACTTGTGGACCTAGCAAAAATATAAAACTATATTTTTAATAAAAATACTCTTGACGAAAAAATAACTTACTTCCAACCTCAATGTCTTTCATGTATGGTGATATCTCCTCCAAAGTTCACTAACATTGTTGCTCAGGTTTCCCGTACCAGTGGCCAGTGTATTCCTTAGAATTTTGCAATTTTAAATATTCAGCTACCTCTGTAAGCATTTTTCCAAACTTATGGATACCAATATATTGTCTAATGCTTCTTCCAGCTGATTACTTGAAAAGGTATCTTGATGGTTCCAAATTTGGGCGGCACGAAGTGTACTTTAACCACAAACGTTCTATGTGTTTTCGTTTTTGTATCTGGCAACGTGATCAACAATTTGTCTCCCAAATCCTGAATATCTTCTAGTTTTATCTTCAATAGTTCGTCGCACCTGCATGCTCTTGCCAATCCAAATATCAATGCCACCTAAAATAATACTATGGACGTGATCTTTTTTATAAATCAAGCATTTACAATAAATATTACCATTGTACACAAGCAATCGTTGTCAGGGGCATCTTGGAGAAATTTTCCAATATTATTTTGATCTAAAACCCGAGATTTTTTGGTTTACCTATATCCGCTTGATTGGTGCTTTAAAAAAGCAACAAACTTTTGATATTTAGACACAACGATGTTGTTATTGATGTTCAAAGTAGTCTTCAACATTGACTAAATGCTCCATAATGGAGAAAACTTCTTTGATAATTCTGCAAAATACACCAACAAAACTTCTTCTGAATATAGCTTGACTTTTTTCTTATCTAAGGAAATTTCAAGTAGCTTGTTGCTAAACTATGCGAGACTTCTCAGGCAGTAAATTCAATTCCACAATTCTTGCAGTTTCTCTAATTTCATCCGGTAAATGTTCAGCATTACTATCACCCTTTTTTTACTTTGTGTTAGGGATTCACAGATATTGAGAGAAATTAACGAATAATAATAAATAAGGTTGCTACAACGACTATGTATAAGCCACCTTAATGTAGTCGTAGTTAAATGATCGGAGAAAAAATCATATGTTCAATTCGGCAAAAAAGATGGGTTCAAAGCCTCGGCTGCGTGTCAGCTTTGAAACTCCCAGCCGCGGCATTAAATCAGCTACTTTGTAGCCTTATTAAACAATTAGCTCTTGAAACTATAAAATTATGGGCGAACAATTTTAGCAAGTCCTTTATTGAAGCAACCTCCAACAGTATTTGTTAAGCATCAGTATTCAATTTGTTTCCCTATTTCTGGCATAAGGGTTAATCGATTTTATTCCCATTGAAGCAATCATCCAACCTTCTGACTATATCATTTTCAATTAATTACATTTTCCGTACCATTGTAAGCTTATGTCATAACATAACAAAATCTTCCTCGAGTTTGCAATCAGCGTGAGAATATTTACTATAGCCTTACCGGACTACAATATTTACTTACTACACAACGGGGTTTTTTTCTACCTTTAGTCGATAGACCTTTGTAAACGACAGGACGTATCATAACCAGATTCCATAGGTAAACATATTTAATACGCTCCGATTGACTTCAATGAACGTACACGATTTAAGATGTAAATGCATGCATACGTAACGAATGCAGGGTTAATTTTTCTGACGGGCGGTAGATTGCTTAAATTATAGGAAAAATAAAACGTTCAAAAGCACACGTGATGGTCCGGTGCAACACTTTCATGCGTCAATGCTATTTAACCTACGGCGTAGTTGATCGTTTCACGATAGGAGCGTGGAAAATGCAAATATTTTGATCTATTTTGAAAGCTCGACTACCCAACGTACTGTGCAATTTACCACTACCATAGTAAACCGGTGCTAAATTTTTTGTTAAACGCTGAAGGCTTACGATGCAGATCCGTATTTTTACACAAATATGTTCTGAAGGGTAACAAGATTAAATTTAAAAAGCGTAACGTTCGCAGAGCGTGGATTTTCGAAAATATACAGGGTCCGGCAAAAGTATGGAATAATGCCATTATTTATCAAAATACTATCTAAATTTTCTTCAAATAAAAGTTCTTTTAATTATATTTTGCTGTGTTTTGGTCTAGTCTTCCTGGCGTTGCTTTGGCAACCAACTCTTTTAAATAGTAACGTATGCTTTTTAAAGTATTTTCTGAATCAGTATATGATTCTACGTACAAATAATTACATTGTATGAGAGATCACATAGTGACATTTCCGAGAAAAATCGAATTCCAATGTAATAGCCACTTATAAGGAAATTGTCGTTACCTGTGCCTGTTGTCAATTTTCGATTGTTTATCAGTTGTTATTTTTTGACAATTAGCTTCGCTATTGATAATTTAGTGTGTGTTGAGTGTGTTAAAAGTGTTTCACTTAGTAAAAAAGGATAAAATTGATATTCTTATCATGGTAGTATATGGTGATCGAAAAGGGACACAAGAAGTATGCATATTATTCAATAAAGTTTAACCTAACCGTGCTCCTATTACGCAGCCTTGTGTTTCCAAATTAATAAAAAAATACGCAGATACCGGAAGCGTAAAAGAAAAGCCAAAGACGGGAAAACCAAAACTGCTACTGGTCGTGATGGTGCATTAAATATTTTGCTGGCGATGATGATTTACAACGTGACTACAATATTTCTGAACGATCTGTAGAGTGCTTAAAAAAGAGAGAAATTTCATCCATACAAAGTTCAATTAGACCAGGAACTCACGGTAGATGATATCAATAGAAGGCTACAATTTTGTGCGGATTTCGGAAATAGCATTTTGTCTTCTGTTAAATAGATATGCTAACAAACATAATTGTCGATATCGGGTCCAGGAAAATCCTAAATGGCTAATAGAAGCTCACGCTCAACGACTCCAAAAAGTGAATGTTTGGGCAGGAATTATCAATGATAATATTATTAGACCAATTTTTATAGATTTGTTTCAATCATCTGTTGCGCTACACTCGATTCTTCTGATCTATTATAACAGTAATGGGCGATATGTTCTTTAAACCGCGTTTCTATAGCTCATCTTGTCTGTCCAATATAAACCTTATGACAGTCGGCGCATGAAATCCCATAAATTCCCGACCTTTGTTTTTGAGAAGATATGTCCTTCGGATTCCCCAGAAGGTTACGTAACGTATTCCAAGAAGTGAACGCGACAGCCAAGGTTTGGCTTTTAAACACACTATTTATCCTTTTGTGATTTTATGAAACGGTAATTTAACAAATTTCTTTTCTCGCGATTTTATTAACACTAAGATTGTGGAATTTATCAGAAATTGTTTATACTGGAATTTCTTGAGCGTTCTTTCGACATCGGTAGAAGAGAAACCATTGTCGATCGCTATATCCTTAATGTATTTCAATTATTTATTATATCTACTCTTATTCAATGGAAATTTTATTAATCTATTAATTAAGAAATTGATCGCGGCCATTGTTTGTTTCGCGCAGTGGTTTGAATCAGCCGTAATGAACCTTCTAGTGCTAGTTTCTTTTCTATAGATGTCGATTTCTAGTTTATTCTCGTTTTTCCTATTTACCATGCTGTCTAACAAACGAAGGCGACTGTTCACTTCTTTTTCAACTGTAAATTTTATAGTGCGAAATTGTGAATTCAGTTGTCGGAGAAAATCGTTAATGGTCGATTTTGTTGTATGAAATACCGCGAAAATATCGTCGACGTACCTAACCCAGATTCTGGGAAAATATGGCGCGTTCTTTTTCACGTTTAATTGAAACTTACTCATAATCAGATTAGCAAGGAATGGGGACAAAAGATTCCCCGTTGCCGTACCTTCCATCAGCTCATAAAATTTACCGTCTATTATAAACTGATTCTGGGACATACATAATTTCATTAACCCTTTGTACTCCGCGATTTTGATTTCATGTATAACATTGTATTTTAAAAATTCCGCCAGATATTCTAACGTGTCTGGTATTGATACGCTGGGAAACAGTGAACAAACGTCAAACGATACTAAAATTTCCCCTCTGTTTAGCTGAATGTCTTTAAATTTATTAACAAACTCGAATGAGTTCTCAACTTCTAAGCTTTTAACTTTATAGGGCAAATTTTTGTACTCGCACATAAAAGTGGTTATGCAGGTATTTCGATTATTGTATGAGCAGGGAAATTCATTGAAGATGGTGGGTATTGCAATATATATCATCATTAAAGACGTTCGGTTTCCATAGCTGTATATACTGAAAATACAAAAGTGTGAATTTTTCTTGAAAGAATTAATTTATTCTGGTCTTATGTAAATTGCATAATAATAATTCTTTCAAATAACTCTACAGAAATTCATATATAGGTATCTACCTAAATATTCCATTAAAAATTGTAAGGAAAAATTGCTACTTTTTCGATGAATTTTTTTTCAGGTTTGAAAGTTAGAAATAAAGCTACATTGTTATTATTATGTATGTATAACTTCAACTATCCCTAGTATGCCGTTGTAATCACTAGATGATCTCGTCACTTATTTTTGCAACGTAATTCGGATGATTAATTGAGACCAAATTCATCATTTTTAACTTACCGTACCCTAATGGCATAAGCAGATACTGTATTGATGCGAACATTATAGAGTGCCATTAATAACTCCGTCTATCTCCCGCATGCACATGTTTCTATGCATGTAACGTGTAGTGTACCTCATCAGTCATGATTTAAAGAATAGCAACCGGTAATGTGCTGTCCTGATCACTACATTAAAGTAGGAACAACTAAAAGTTTTATACGCGGCGCGATATTTTTACACGATCCGATCGTAATTGCAAGGATATATTAGGAAAAGTAATACTCACGCATATATCGTCTTTAGAGAACCTCTTCGTCTTGGATCTAAGATGACAACACGTAACATCAGCTTTTGGCAGCTCCATTGGTTCAACGATGTAATTGGCGGGTCCCGGCATATATTTTGTATCTTCTCTGACAAAGTCAATTTTCCTTATTGCTGTTGAATTGAACGGACTTTCTACCGTTGAATAATAATTTCTTTTTCTACAAATTTTTTCCTCTACGCCGCCGGGGATGTTATAGGCAGCCGGTCCTAAGAATCAAAGAAAGTACTATCGACTCTGAATTGAATAGTTGATATCTGCTGGTACCTGCTCCATAGGTGGTAATTTTCCCAGTTATCCGCGGAGCTTCAACGCCAAACGGTATTTGCAGGACAGAGCACCGTCTACGTTTCGGATAATTTTGTAAATTGTAGCAATTCGGTGCGGGAGTGTCAGATTCCAAATAGCTAAATCTCTTGGAACCAACCACAAGGGGTGCTGGATGGATGCCCGTGTATTTTCCTCCTCTTAGTGTCGACTTGTTGGTGTCATATTTACCTGGTCCTGGAAGATCCTGGTAAAACACAACATTTTACTGAAGAAACTGGATCTGTAGATTAAATATAATAGCTTTTCCTTATCATGTGATGGACATGATCTTAACTTTTTTTATGGTTAAGTTTAATGCATGCTATCTACAAGTTTCAGATATTCTGAAAATTTTGTGGCAATTTGATAATGACGAAAGCGATTGCACGCAGCTTTCCCAATAAACGTATAGCATTAAATCTTTTAACTCTATGAGTGATTCGTCTACTTTATCAAGTTGGTTAAGGCGATTTTTAATTCTTTTATAATACTAAAGACTAAGCTTTGTTATTTCTTGTTTTATAGTCGGCAAACACAAGTCACGACATACCACTTCGTTGTGCATGGACCAAGGAGCATTCGCTGGACTTTTGACTGGAATCGTTCTATCAGACTGGAGTCCATAGGTCCATATTGGCTTAATTATAGATTTATAAAGTAACAGTTTATTTCCGAGAATCAGTTGGGACCGGCTTCTTATCAACCAGTACATCTGCCTTGGTTTTGTATTACGTTACAATCGTTTATGACATTGAGTTGCTCCTCCTTGGGCTATTTCTATCGTTTGTTGGGTTTTGTGGATCCGACGTTTCGGCAGTTCGTCTCCTGCTGTCATCAGCGTAGCCTTGATAGGTGGTGTTTCTTGGCAAATTCATTCCTGCAACTTCTTTTGGAAATCTATCTAAAAACCAATTTTTGACAACTCACTGACAGATCTCTATGCGCTGTAATTCCCTATTTATTATGTCTCCCATATCGTGGTTGCCGGTCTTCTACTTATGCTGTTCTTGTTCATTGGTAACCACCACCCTGGTGACCAGGGTTGGTGTGCTTATGGCATTTGTTGTTGTGGCCATTGTAACGGTACTCTTACAATAATTAAATAAATTTCGTGAATGCTTCGGCTAATATGAGTACTCTCTTATTATACTTGTCTCAGGTCGC
Source organism: Osmoderma eremita (assembly GCA_031763485.1). Classification (NCBI taxonomy): domain Eukaryota; kingdom Metazoa; phylum Arthropoda; class Insecta; order Coleoptera; family Scarabaeidae; genus Osmoderma; species Osmoderma eremita. The sequence goes on along the minus strand of JARFOC010000360.1, from coordinate 213,657 downwards.
GCAGTTCTGGTAAAGTAAATCACGTACCTTATAATAAA
>JARFOC010000360.1:167030-208900 GCA_031763485.1 Osmoderma eremita | reverse complement strand
TACTAAATTCTGTAGTGCTAATCTGATATACCATAATAAGTAACATTAATATGTTGGGTTAGGTTTGAACGCGAGATATCAGTGTATTTGACAACGGTGTGATACCTGACGTCACGATCTTTTGATGACGTGCAATGGAACTAATCGTGCCCCGGCTATATATGTACTTATTCGTAACGCTGACAAATCACCCGCAATCTTATTGGGTGTAAACCAAAATTGATCTCTTTTTTAATACCGTTACCATAGAATCGTTTCCGGCATCATACCCGAGCCGCTGCAAATACCGCGGACGGTAGGTATTTAAAATGATAAATCGTTACGTCTCTATACGTATACAATTTTATATTTACTGGCGGAAAGCGATAATATAAAGCCCACCCAATAAAGAACGGGGGCGTCTAGGCCAATGTTAAAAATCCCTAGCGCTATCGGGCCCTCTGAATTCGACCCGAAATATTTCGTGCACACCAACCATCCCCGTACCATCACCGAGGCAGCGGTTTTATTTCCCCAAAATATATTGTCCGATCTGCGCCGTTGCTATTTATTCGCGTTCGCATATTGTCACTTGCGTGGTGTATCGCACGCGCGTATACGATTCTGAACAGATCCGGTTTCATATAGTGCAGAGTACGATAGGTACAGTGACGGCCATAAAAGATAGACGACATTTTTTTTTCAAACTGATGCTCGCGCATGCGTAGGATGTGCACGAGTATGTAGTATAAATGGGGACCATGGGGATCTCACTTGTTATTGCAAATAGAGGGTAGATTTAAATTTGGCAAAGTTGCTTAAATTTTAAGACAACATAACCTAAAGTTATTATTTGACAGTTTGTGATTCAGTGACGTTACTAATTATGCAGTGTGATAAAATTATGAATTCCGTTGATCGTACGGTACATTAGCCCCTAATATAGTGTTACGTTGTAGGACTTAAATGACGAACCCTTACGTTAATTTTAACTGTATATTCACCAGCTACATGTGAATCGTATAATATTTAGATAACAACACATAACTATTACAATATATATCGATAACGCGATTGTACACACCGTCTCCTTCTCTTGATCTTTTTCCACCAGGTGGCGTGCTCAACAATAGTGTATATTTCATTACGCATATAGTTAGACAGCACTTAAAATAATATCGGTGCTGATATAGAAATACAAATCATATACTAAGTATTTAACTTTCAACAATATTTTTATGCAAAAACCAACAGCGGATATTTTTTAATTCAAATTGATTCAGCCAAATAGATCTGCAAGAATTCAACGAAATCTGAGGTCGTCCATCACTACGCATGCGAATTACGTGCCCGGGAACAGCTAAAAACAGGAACCGTTGCAATTTTACCAAAATTAGAGTATACATAATGGTGATTCGTTTAGCGTGAATTAGGTACTGCCTTCATTCTATGCCACAAGATTCAAGCAAATATAAAGAGAAATTGCTGCCAATTACCTCCCGATTTCCCCTATTCGTCACCTGTTTGTTTCTTTTGTAGTCTAATGCTCATGGTGTATTTCTTCTTACAGTATGACATGGATACGTAAATTCACTATTTTCACAATCCAAGCTATTAACGGTATTGTCAGGAAACCGATTAGTAGCTTGTCATGTTTTATAACAAAGAGCATTACCTTGTTGGTGTAATATGATCAGGTTCTAATGATAAACACAGTACCAGTGGAACTGTTCGACTGACTTTATTGCGTACACAACTACAACTTACATATATGGATATGCAACTTAACTAACATCCATGACAGTTGGAAGTAATACGGCATAACGGCATTAATATCGTCAAGAAATTTAACGATTGAATGTTCTGTAGGGTGGGCCTTTAAATCCCACTCAAATATACATTCAACGTTTACGCGATCAAACAAAGAATAACACAACATACGTACTTCGTAAAATACCACCAACAACACCTAACTTCACTTCATCTATCTTAACGTTTCAGCGGGAAATTCAAATTTTAGATTTCCTATACTGCAGTTCCAATGCCTCTTGCAACATGCCAATATTATTCGAAGAAAATAATACTCAATTTACCAAACAAATATTTTATTACCCTGTCTGGAATTTTACGGCTACAACTGTATTTGTATGCGCAAATTCATACGATCCCATTGGGTTTTGTTTTAAAAGTCATTCGTCCCGTGCGAATTTAATCAGGTATTCGCGATCGAAAACCGCTGTTTATATATGTGCGCACATTGTGAATAATGCGATCCGCCTTGTCGATAGGGTCTCGTAAATCAAAAAAGATTTAAAGTGGTAGTAATAGTGTGGTATCGTTACTACTTTGCGAAATCGTTCAGTAGTCCAATTCTAGCGGAACGGATATGGTAATGCCTACATTAAAACTATAGATAGATATTGTAATAATAATATTGCGTAACATGGAAGGAATAAATCATTCTAAAATCTCAAAGCACTATTTTCACCTCCAGATTAAGATAAGTAATTGAAAATAGAAAACACTGTTAACTGAATTATTACTAATTGTAAGTATTACGCCACTTTCGCATATTATAAACGATGTGTATTAATGCATCTCTTTATAATAACCGTGCGACAATGCATAACAATACATAGATGGTATCTACTTTTTAGTTAACGGCAGTTGGCAACCGTTACACCCAAGCCATTTTAAATTTGACGTCGTACAATATGTGAATGTTTGAGGTTAGTTTACATTTAGAACCACAGTTTTCATTAGCGTTACTCCAAATTATAATAATCAATAGCATTATTTTTTCGCAAAATAGAACCTATTAAACTTCCTCTTCTCAGTGCAACCAATGTTAACGTGAGTTGATACTCTATTTAAGCAATACTCGTACTATTATAGCTGCTTTCGTTCGTGCCAATGATTCCTAATCATACAATCCGGATTTCTTACGTACACGTTCGTTTGTCATACTCCCCTCTTCATTTAGAGAAACATGATTCGAATTTTACTGTAGTTCCCTTTCCCCGGGGAATCAAACTTTTCGCGTGATTGCAATGCGTGAATCCAAAAATATAACCTATAAAATTACGTAAAAGAAAATACGAAAAAGCAGATGCGAAGTGAAGAAAGCGTTAATGAGATAATGACACATTCCACGGGTTTAAAATTTCACGTATTCTTAACTGAACACGAAATTGAGGAATCGTCAATTCCTATATGAATAGAATACTCGAGAAATATTTTCTAATATAAAAATTATCCCTAAAGTATTATTTCCTGCATTTTTCATCTTACACTTATAACAAAACCCATTTGCTAGTTGTCGTGTTGAGGTTATATTTATGCTTGCAGCCGTGGCTCGTTCGATTGTACCAATCGTGATTTATTCAATCAAGGATTATGTTTAACTAAATCCTGATTACATATGATGACACGAACGAAAGCAGCTTATTTATCAATGTAATAAAAATTCGATGTGGTGGTAAATTTAAACTACCGTCAGGCATTACAAATAACATTATATTTATTTAGATCCTTAGAAATGCTTTCCGCTTTTCCCTGAAATTGATATAATCAGTTTTTCTTTTGCCTTTACGATGTAGGACAACTTGAAATCTATTAATAAAATCTGAACTAACAGGTTTTACATCACAATCGCAAACAAAAGTCACCCAGTCACATTTTCGATAGGATTTTCCTCTCGCAACGGTGTTACCGACGCAGGGAAAGCCTCCTTTGTCGGAGTACCTCCTGCACTTCACCGATAAGTCTCCACTATAGGTAGATTTAGATAGATTAAGATTAAACGCCGGCCAATCTCCTTCCTATCTCTTCTCGGAGCGTCCAAAGGTTCCGAACTTCCATTATCGGATCTTTAATTTTAGAACCTTAATTGATTGATTAACTGTGCGGTGAAATTCCGTAGAATACGATAACGCGAGAGGGAGAGAGAGAGGGCGTGAGTGACAAAGAAAAAGTGGAAGAGAGAGGGGTTTCAACAGCACGTGTAGTATCTGCAGTATAGGTGGCAATGTGATTTTCAATTCCGTAAGCGAAAAGCTGAGAATATAATTTCCTAGGCGGTGGAGAAAATTAGTATTTAAGACTCTGGAGAAACTAATTAAGAAAATGGAAACGATTTATTCTATTTGAACAGTCAAGATTATCGTGTTGAGAAATAGATAGGTTATACTGTGATTCTGTTCTGATTTTAAGATGCAGTTTAATTAAGAAAATGCAGATTTGCATTTTATATCAAGGTAAGTAAGTAAAATAGCGCTTGTAATCGTGTTTTCTATGTTTAACCTAAAATAATTGATTTTCTTTCGGCGGGATTGTAATGTATGAGCCATCCTTTACAGTTCGTATATGTCACAAAATTTGATTAATCAGTTCAATAAGTCCATGAATAATTATAATCATTATATTTGTTGTTAAATAATAGTCGTTACATTAAATCGTAAACGTTATCGACATTTTTTATGTTTATAAATGTCAACGCCAACTTCACTTCCATCCGCTCTGTAATTGACATTTTCAACCCACAGCGATGCAAAAATCCTGCGATATCCGATTTTAAATTCGGTAGGCTTTGGGTGTGGATATTAAGGATAAGGACAATCAGAGTGTGTGGGTGCGGGGGGAGGAAAGCGGGTGTTTCGACGATGATAAGCCCATAAATTTCCACTAACCGAAATGATCTATTATCAAACGTCCTACGGTAAATAATTTATGTAACGTAGGTGGATTAACCTTTGATTTAGTGACGCCCAGTGGATTACTCCTTTAACTATTCGACCGAAGCGGAGGCGGGGTGGGAACGATCGTTGTTAAAGCCGATTTTAACAATCGGCCCTCGTAAACAGCGGTAATCGTGTTGATATATGTATCGTTGTGCGCCTGCTCCGTTGGCTCTTGTCGAAATATCGGCACCGCGTGCCCCAAATTATTGCCTTCTGTAATAAAATCGTTTAATTTCCTCCTTCTCTATTCCACCGTCAGAAGGGACGCTGCGTTACTGCCGAGTATAATACCAGAATAATAGCAATGCCTAATACAATATACAATAGGATGTATAGTGCAGCTCACGTTTTAAAGAGAGTATTACTCTTATGGACTATATCCATCCTTTTTTTATTTTATACATATTTGTATAAGGCTATCCTTTTCTATGACGGAGATTGTTGCCTTAGCTGCTTTCGTTCGTGCTATCATATGTAATCAGGATTTAGTTAAACATAATCCTTGATTGAATAAATCACGATTGGTACAATCGAAGGAGCGATGTGGTTTTTACGACTGCAAGCATAAATATAACCTCAACACGACAACTAGCAAAAAGGTTTTGTTGTAAGTGTAAGATGAAAAAATGCAGGAAATAATACTTTAGGGAAAATGTTTGTATTAGAAAATATTTTTCAAGTATTCTATTTATATAGGAATTGACGATTCCTTAATTTCATATTCAGTTAAAAATACGTGAAATTTTAAACCCGTGGGATGTCTCATTATCACATTAACACTTTCTTGACTTCCATTTTTGCACCTGCTTAGTGTTTTCTACATATACCAACTGTATTACACTGACAACAAAAATCACTAGATACTAAAGCTTAAGGTACTATTTATTTCCAACCTTACATTATGTCAAATGATAAATTCCAATATATATTTTTCCTTTTCTATAAAAAAAATCACCCGGCTTTTGCTGTTAACACCGATTATCACATTTGTTGGAATCGGATTTGAATTTCACAAGACAATATACCCCTCCCCCACTACCAGCTGTCCGCCATTTTTTCACCCGTTCCTCTTTGACACGCAAAAATCGTGATGAGCTTCGCAAAACAGCTTATCAATATTCGCAAAGCGAAGCGATGGCGGGTACACGGACCATTGTTCGACTTCAATGGAACACTTGACTAGGAACCGCCGCGACACTCAAGTCCTCCAGGTTTCAATCTAGTGGTGGTAGTAGTGACTGAACTCGGAGAAGTGATCTGTTCGGCAAACAGGAGAGCCTTCAGCTATTGTGCGACCGCTTGAAAGGGACTAATTTTGCGGTGACGGCTGTGGTATTTTCTCACCTCTAGCACGGATATGTATCTACGGATCTTAACGGAGCGAAATACAGGTGCGTCTGGCACAGATGGTGCAATCGTCCTTTAGATGTGTATTTTCATATTTTAACTTTTTTACACCTGTATTACAACAAGCAGATAGTAATAGTGACAAGGATAATGTAAATTAACCATAAAATTGCAACATAACCTACACATTATGACAATCCACGAAAGTAAATGTGAACTATAGCTTACAATCAATCTAGAGACCTTTTTGATACCAACCACAGACAGTTGAGATTGATTACCATGTATATAGTATGTTAACCATAGATAAGAGATATATATATACTATACGATATATATATATATAAGATACGACGATAGACTGGCAGGAATTACAACATATAACCACCAAATTTTCTGAAAATGCCATCAAACACATTAACACAGCCAGTTTATATATTTACAACATAACTTTCATCGTCGCGCTATGAAATTTTGTGTATTTTTAATTTTATTTCCTTTTTGACTACCCCTCGGCATGTGTAACTAATGTCCGGAGAACGCCAGAAGAGGGCGCTAAACTAATTAAGTAGGAAACTGTCCCGCTGGCCCATTCTTCCCGAGATTCTAAAGGGCATTTTAAACGAAACAATGAAGTTTAATTTGCTGAAATAGTGCATTCGCCTCGAACTAGAATCTAGGCACGGCGGTACAAACTTATATTCACCCGGAAAGTTCGCGAATGGACGCTTAAAAGTCCCTTAATTGAAAGTCTTTTAAACCAAGCTCGGCAGTTACTAAAAGTCGCCATGAAATTTTAAAAAAGGCGTATTAAAGTTAAACTAGATATTAAGCCATTCATACGCGTTTGTAAACGTGCATGTTACATAACCTACACACCATAATTTTACGTTAATAATAACATCCGTGTTATTATTGCGATTCGCTTTGGCTATACAATTTGGGAATGTGCTCTAGGTATCGCCGCTGTTGTCCCATAAATCCCGTACAACTTCCTTCGCAAATGGAATTCCGTAAGGCAACAATGTCCACATACTAAATACACACTCGGCATTCTAACATCCAAATCTCCGTTTCGCTCTTTTGTCTCTGCGCTTAAACACAATCAAGTGTTTCCCCAGCGCTAGTTCGAATACTCAGAATACTTCGACTGTAGAATTGCGGTATTGGCATTATGCACTTCGTTTACACGACATTTTACCTCCTGCCAAAATCAATTACGAAGGGACATAAATACGAACGTACAATGTTGGTAAACTTCAACGTTTGTATTGGTATACTACTGTAGAAAATTATGTAGTGTTTAATCAACATTAAATAGAAATTTATATGAAATAAAACTGGTAATCTGCTTTAAAAGACGTGTGTAAAGTTTTTATGTAGATTAACTTCATTCTTTCAAATTTATAACAAATGGCGGGATATTTAAAATGTTGATGCTGATCTATTTATGTTTCTGAATTGTAATAAATGTTATGAGTTTTTATAATTTGCTTTACTAACCTAACCCGTTCAGATATTTTGTGAATTTGATGTTTATCCTTTTAGGTAATTTGCCACTCAATGGCATTAGCGATGCAACACATTTTCAATTAAAATTGGATTTTTAAAAATTCACAATTTTAATTTACCCCGTGCCGTATGGTTTCCGCAAATAGAGAGATATGTATTTGCGTTCGTCGAATACCTCCAAAGCTCCGATTCGATAGTCCAGTTGAGTAAACGAATACAAAAATTCATCGTTCATACACGCTCGCGCCATCTACCGGTGTTCGATTTAATTACCGTCGCGCGATTTCGCCGGCGCCCGTAAAGTTTTTAAGTGCTAATTCGTGTTCGGAATTTAAATCGGCAAAATAATTTATTATGTAACGCGACATTGATTTTGTCGTAAGCGTAACTTTACACAGAACCTATTGATCTTGAGATTTGTACTACGATTCGATCTTTATGAACCGTGTTGCACGCAGTTTATGGAGCGATATATGATTACTTTGAATCTGACAACGTAATAACTTCTGTTGCGTACTTTTTTACAATGCAAATGTCGATACTAAACTTTAATACTTCCCAAAATCAGAATATGTTAACGTATTTTAGATTTTAATTTAGGTTGCTAATTTAAATTTATAATTTTGTAAAATTTATTTATTTTATCGTAAATTTGACAAAGTTTGCGTTGCTTTCAATATTTACTAAAATAAAAATAAAATGTTTATAATATAATCCTGACAAGATTTTTAAAAGTTCTAAGTGCAGACTTACTAAAATGGCGATTTTTGGATACGTATACAAGTATGCATTTTACGTTATGTAACAATGGTATAATTAAATGAATAACTTCTAAAATGGATCCAGACATTTAAAATAATTTGCCAAAGGTATTTTTTGTCTCGAATTATAATTTTCACTAAAACAGGTGGCGCCATCTATGAAACTAAACACTAATTTCTAAGATATTCAGGAAACTAATATACTGACAAAATTATGAATTCCTCTAGTTGTTGAAAGATGACGCTGATGACTATGAAAATCAATTTTTATTTTCATATTAAACCCAGAATTTAATTTTAAAAAACATTTAATTTTAAATGTGTAGATATTTTTTGAAATAAAAACCACTGGTGATCTAATCGAGTTCATCCATTTTGAGTAGGGAATAAAGATCATTTAAAAAATATACTTCGAAACTACTGTTTCCATAGTGTTAAAACAATCCACTTTTATAGGTTATCTCTGTAAATATAATCCTTGTATATATACACATCTTTAAAAGTTAACGGTTTAGGCTCCGTCATTACATTCGTCGCGGTTCTGAGCGTGGATTTCCTCGAAAAAATCATCAAGCGGCAACAGTGGAGCGAGATCTTCCGGCTTGGTGGTCTTAGCATTGGCGGATGTAGCAACGAAAGATATCAGTGGAGAAAATTTCGGGCGTAACAGCATAATAACGGAGGATCTACTAATTGTATTGGCACAAATTATAACTTCCGTATAGGTGGTTTTGGTGAAGTTCGTACACGCCCAAGATATTCCTCTGTTACAAGCCGTTGGATGGGAAGGTAAGTAGTTTCAATAAAGATATTTTTAGAAAGCAGGGTATTTCCGTAAAAAGTTGTTTTGTATAATTAATTTTATTGACTGTTGTGTTGGTGAACTGGTACTTTTTGAGTTTGTACCAAGTATCAACGGGGGATTCCCTAGATTATTGCGATATATATTTTTCTATTATAAATTAAAGATAAAAATATAAAGAGAATGTGTAACTAGCTTTTGTGTTTTAATAAAATTGACAGGTGACAAGTGACGTTTTAATCAATGCGTGAATTTATGCAACTCATTTTAAATAAAGTGAAATTCCTAATAGATCCAATCGATGATGATTTAAAGGCACCATTATTTTTATATAATATTTAAGGGCACCAAACAAATAACCTCTATCCTATCAATTATAGGTGTATAATAAATCTAGTACGTCAACAGACGACATATGCATACTAGAATACAGCTTAATTTCTCAATAAAATGTTATAAAATCGTAATAACGAAAATAAAATAAATTAATAACTAATAATCAACAGGTTTTGAAAATAGTTTAGGCTCCCGCAAAGTAACGATACATCCTACAGATGTAAACAGTATTATTAGTAGCAGATATATAAAAATTGATTTTAATTAATCATATATTAAGTAAAAATGAGGGTTCCTCCACATAAAATACAATTTGAATTTCCCGGCGTATCTCAATTAACGAGCAAAAAGCGATCCGTACCGAACCTAACCTCAAAAATGATAAGAAATATGATTTAAATTACACAATTCGGCGCATATTGGTGGAATATAAATATATATAAATCGATGCTCAACGTAATTACAAATGACAATAAATAGAATAAGACGAATTTCGTATTCAATTTAAAAATGGAGCTTACCTTGTCAATTGCATGAAATCTTAAAATCGGCTTCTTTCAAGAACTTGAATTTTCCACACTTTTAGGAGTAAAAGTGCGTTCAGATATGTGTAAAACATGGAAAAGGTACAATATTCTTAATTTACAACACAAAATTGCGACACTAGATTAAACACACGAATTGAAAGCGGGAAAGTTATCGTAATGCAATTAGAGGAATTATAAACAATTCTATTCTATTCTTACCTTGAGTCTTCTTTTAGGTCACGTCTAATAATCTTAGATGGAGGCTCTAACAAAATCAAAATATTTTATTATAATTTTGATATGAAAATATGGATTTCAAATATGAATCCCCCGAACGAAAACGATCAAGCCCGGGCCAAACCGAACATACTTTTGAGGCGGTTATTTGAAATTGAAAAATAAAAAAAAATTAAATCGTTGTCATGTTATAATAAGATGTAATTACTAACAAAGATTATGGAACAAATACTTACATGAAAATCACGTGATGCGTTTCCTACATCGGAAACCTTCATATCCTATACATATAAAAGATATAAAAGCCTTTACCTGAAATATTTTTCGATATACAAAATTTAGATATCTTAAATGGCAAATATTCTTACGTATATTGAATGCGAAAATTAAAAATTGACACCGTAATTATTATAAGTTGACGATACTAATTGGACACTACAGGGTTTTTGTAACGATACAACTCTTGTACATATATACAGTGCGAACGTAAATTGTGTCCCACTCTTCGTAACTTTTGACAGGAATGAGATAGAGAAACGAAACAAAGACGAGATGAAATAAACCGGCATAAATATTTTGACGTTTCTTTTAAATTCTAAAATACGTTTCCTATGAAACATGCACCATGAAATAAATACGAGGGTTATCAGAAAGGTAAAGTACCTCTACCTTTTATTGCCGATATGTCCGTAAAAACATAGAAAATCGTAAAATTGTTTACATAGGCGTAAACATAATAAAAATATCTTACAAATGAGGTATATATGAACATGCTTCCCATTTAAAATTTTAAAAATATCAACGCCATCTATCTTACGTTTTTAGTCCTGTGCATCTCGCTATACTTACTTGTTTTGTTTTAATTTCCTTGGCAGGCGATATTTATTAATTATTTTATTAAATTTAGTTTTGCGTCCACCAAAGTCAATATTTGTTCCTGTAGATGTTCAGTAGAGCTTGTTCTATTCAAAAGCTTTATGTAATTAGTTTATATTAAACTTATATATTATGCGATATTCTAATAAATAATGACTTGCTAAAGGATAAATGGAAATGGAATTGATGTGGGACTTAAGATTTGTATTATTTTCAAATCGATAGAATATTCATAGATAAACGACATTCTTTTCCGCCCAACATACTTAAGCAAAGTTTTACACTAATATTTTAGGATACGACTACCGCCACAGACGAATATAGTAGAACTTTTCACCTAAAGGTGTCACCCTAATTTCCTAAGTATACGGAGCATGATGTGCCATCTATTGACAACTTTTACAAACAGAACACTCGGGCGAAAATAAATGCATTGCATGAACTTACTGCATATGTATGTACAATGATAGCCCTTGGATAAATATATTATTATTATTGCTACGTAATACGAAATAAAAGAAACAACATCTTTAGTATATTATGTAATTGACTTTATTATTAATTACTAAGAGTCAATTATAACATTTATCATCAATCATCATTGAATCATACTGCTATAAAAAAATATAATAACATATCACATAACACAAGTGAAATACTAGATCCTAACGAAATCACCTACTTAAAAAGATTTCATTTCCAATCTTGTGAGCTAATAGTTTTAAAAATAAATTTAAAATTGTAAACACTTACAGCTTACAACAATTAATAACGGACATAAAATGCGGCTGCTGTTTACGAATTGTTTCCATCTTGAGTTGCACCTAGGTATCTACGTAAATATACACGACGAATATAAATATGAAAGAACAATTAACTAAATTTTAGACTTTCGAGATTATGTGAGAATTGGTGTAGAAGGTCTTGAGCCCACTGTAAAATCTTTGTACTGGGAGAAAACGCAGATCTGTAAAATGGATTATAAAAGTATAACACTCAACGTATACGTTAAAAACAGAAGATGACAAATACTTTTTGTGTATCCACAAGGGATCGATCATTTCATACAGATTTAGTGGTTTACTGAGATTACTATAATGTGTAAATGGCTGGTAAGAGATTAAAATTAAAAACCTTGTTTTTATTATTTTTAGAAAAAGGCATTAGAAAGCACGTGGTATTGCAATTCATTATCACATGAGAATTATCTATAAAAATATACTTGTCATAGATTTATATGCACGTGATCCGTGTTTGCGAATTACAGAAAAATATACGGCAGAACAAAATTTAAAAAAATAGAAAATAGAAAAAAATATCGGATAAAAAGACTGATAGCGAATTTTAAATTGATTAGATAGATACCAGCAGACATATTAAGTAAATAAACAGAAATTATTATTGGTAAATCCCACCTTACACAATTATTAAGCAATAAACCAATTGAACTTTCACAAAATCAATATTATTCCATAACCAAGAAAAACGGCATTATTTTATAAGCTTACAGGTTAAAATTCTGAGAAAACCGATATTAAAAAAGCGAAATTGCCAACGATAATTATATAGATACAAACCTTGTCTTTCAACTGTTGACACAACTGCAAACCGACAGTGAAAAGGACCAAAACTTCGTTCAGCCAAGGGACCGAAGATTCGGCATGAGCCGAATCATATTTCATGACACCTTGGATCCAGTATATTTGGTAAACGGCCAAGATCAGTTTGTGACTCTGTATGTAAAAGCTTATAGCTAGATCTTCGGATAAATTGGGACTTAGGGATTTCTGTAATGTGAAACCGTCACAATTTTAGGTTATTAATTTTATGCTTCGTTCTGACATACAGTGGGTCCATAAATATTTGAACACCGTGCATTTTTTACATACAGAGACGATGAAAACAAATATCAACATTAACATTTACAAATTGCATATAAAACTCTATACATTACAATTCTCAAAATTTGAAATGGGAAACCATTTATGAAATTAAAACAAAAATTCCAAGCCAATGAAGTATTCGAACAAATACAATATATAGAAAAACAACTAACAATTCTGGTATGATTTTTGTTTTTAATATTTCGTTGATAAACTATTATTATCCAAGACACTTTTTAGTCTGTTTGGCATAGAAGTAACCAGCTTTTGTGCGACTTCTAGTGATATTTGTTCCCAAGTTTCCCAAACGCATCAGTCTTATTCGACATTTTTTTCTTTTTTAATTCTAGAACCAATATATGGAAAAGATTTTCGATTGGATTTAAATCTTTGATTGAGGGGGATGTGGAAGTACTTTGGGCACTCTGTATAGCAACCATTGCTTAACTATGCGTGCTTAGGCTCGTTGTCGTGTAACAACATATAGTCATTTTTGATGTTCAATTTTTCTACACTTTTTAGAATTCCTTCTTCCAGAATGCTCAAGTAGTCTTTGGCATCTAAAATTCCTTCAATAAAATGTAATTGACCGACACTGTTGTGTGACATACTACCCCAATCCATGACATGAGCACCTCCATGCTTCACAGTGGGGACTAAATGATTCTTTTGTAATTCTGTCCTTGGTTTGCGCCAAGCTATTTGTTGTCCATCCGATCCGAAAATATTGAACTTGCTTTCGTCGGTGTATAACATCTTTCGCCAAAATTCCAGGGGTTTATCTTATCTTTGAACAAATTCGCATACTGTGCACGTTGCGCTCTATCAGTATCGCTAATAAATGGCTTTCCGTGTGCAACACGCCCATGGTAATTGGATTTTCTTAGTACTTTTCGAATTGTCTCTGTACACACAATCTTTTTCGGAGATGATCCGATATGCGCGGCTAACGTGCTTGCACTAATTTTTTTTTCACCTCTCACAAAATTTCTCTCATCACAGTTGGTTAAAATCTTCGGACGACCACTGTTTGTATTTTTGAATGATATAGTATGTTGTTCTATGGGGTTTTCTTATATCTGCGGCTATTTTTCGCAAACTTTTGCCCTGCTTATGCAGTACAATAATTTGTTTCTCAGCTTCACCAAATTCTTTTGTTTTCCGACCCATGTAACGGACTGTGTACGACTGCGGTTTTATCCCTTCCTAATATGCTTTCAGAAATAAACACATCGGGTTCTCCCTCGTCTCTAGTTCAACTACGCTTGGTGTTCCTCTATTTATTTACCAGAAATAGTGTTCAAATACTTTATTGGCTTGAAATTGTTCCGTGTAGCTCCCATATATTACATCGATAAGATGTCGACAATATGCAAATTACAATTACAATTACAATTGTAAAAATTACAATTGTTATTTTTAATGGAATTCTAATTGAAAATACTCATTCATGCATTTATTATAATTTCCCCAAATCCAATACATTTTTTCTAAATAAATAATTTTGGCATTATGACTTACCATATTACGGCTCTTAATTAAATCATCTATAGTTTTCTTTCTCGGGACAATTAAACTAGTCCGTCCACGTTGCAAACTACCAAGAATGTTTCCTAATATGTGTAGAACTTCATCAGAAGATCTACGTGGGAATTTTTTTTTATTTGCACCCACCAATAATGTGAAATTTACTTACTTAAACTTGTAATTTTTCCCAACATCGTCTATGTGGTAAATAGCTTGCTGTAAATGATTCGCGGCATCCTGAACCTGTTGCAGTTTCCAAGGGTGCTCACCTTCGATGAAAGTTTTAACAACATTAGCCGTTCTTATGACTTTTATTGATATTTCCTAAAAGAAACGCACACAATAACTAATCGAAAGCTCAGAAGAACTCGCTGATATTTACTGCATGTGTTATGCTGTCGCCAGTTAACACGGCGGTACATTTTAGTTGATCAGGTGGTACCGATAGCTGGAATTTGTCTTGTTTATTAGAATTATCACGTCCGTACAATTGAACGGGGAATCTATGGGCACACGCCACCAGAACTTGATGAATCTGTTCCAAGGCTGCGTGAACTTCTTTGTGTAACACCCATTCGAATTCTTTCTGCTAAAGAACGACACAATCAAAAAACAAATTGTCAAAAGAATCTAAATACATGTTAAAAACAAGAGCATTCATTAGGTTTCCAAATATTATACAGATTGTCTATTTACCAAATTCAAGGTTTCTTCTTTTTCAAATTCACTCATTTTGGATGGTAAAATAATAAATTAATTGCATTCACTGACAACTTTCCCATTTCCCATCATGTGGGCGCTAAAATCACTGGAGGAATATCAATATCAATTTTCTAATTGTCAGTTGCGATACAAGGTATAGTACACACTTCGGTTTGCGACATCTATGAAACAGAACCCGCAAATGTTCATTATTATTGGATAAAATAGGCACCCTAAGAGAATAAACTGATATAAAATGTACTTTATTTATGTATTGAAATTTATTTCTAAGCACATCTGCATGTATAATATTTACATTGGCTTAGACCGATTATCTTTTCTTGTGCCAAATAAAATTCAGGCCAAAATATATTATCTAAAATATCTTTTAGGTGTTAAATCCAAAACAACTTTGGAAAATAGAGAAAAAAATGCAATTGCGTATTTACATAAACATTTCTTAATATTACTACATAAATATGATGGTTTTGATATATTTTTAACGCAGAAACTAGTATTTATAGAAATTTTACTCAGGTTAAAATAAAAATCATAGGCCACGTACTTGCTATTCACCTATTCGATGATTAAATGATTTAAAGTTGTACTAAACACAATCATACATAATAAATCATAATTCAAGTTTTTAATTTTTACATTCTGCCTCTAAGAAACTATATAGAAATAAATACTAACATAATCATCAAGATTCTAAATTAGAACACGTGGGTGTACCTTAAAACTAGAAACAAGAATATAAATATGAATGCCAAGATATTAAACCCCGGTTTCATATAATATCGCATTGTTCTAAATAGTTTAGATTTTGGAATTGGGCCATTAAGTGTACTGTGACCGCCGGCGAAATATGTATATCAAGTCCCAATCAAGGAACGCTTAGTGGATGGAAGTATTGAAATTAAAATCATCCTTGCCAAAATCACGGGTGGCTGGATATTTACAGTAGATTTGGTCTACAAACGTTAATGACATGCGGAAAGTTGATATAATCAACGTTGGAGGTGATTTTAGATACAGTTTTCTTAATATTCACGAATTTAGAAAGATATTGTTTGTTGAGGTGGTAATAAAACATATAGCAAGTTCAGATAGATATGTAATACCTCTATTTTGAGAGTAAAAAAGGAAAATGTCCGAAATTAAAAGGGGATATATACAAGAATATGCAAATATTCTTGCAGATCATCTTCATCATCCATTAGAATCTTTTGTAAGAAAACTTTATTTCTGCCAGGAAGTCAACGGGCAACGTTTTTAACATTTACTATGAATTCATTTATTTGCGATTTGTATTTTCACGTTTCTGTTATTGTTTTTCAATAGAGAACCTTATAAAGTACGTTTGTGTGTTTTGTGGTATAAATATCCTCTAAGTAATGCAATCTTAAACACCGAACACTTTTCAATCTAGATATCTGGTCTGAAAAGCCGTCATTCCACCAAAGGCACGTCAGCGAGTCGTGGACTTTTCTAAATTTACCTGGATGCGCGCGCAGTCTGTCGGGATCAGGTAAAACAGCTGCCAGCCCTGTTTAGCAAACTTTTTAACAAACACACATGACAGTCACAGTAGATAAAATTCCCTAATGGAATACAAAACGGTGAACCGCTGTTAGATAAAGACGTTGTCCCATAGACAAAGACACATACCCACGTTGGCGAGTGTAGCATCTTTTTCTATTTTTTAGTAAATTCGATCACGTGTCCTTGTTTTATTTTTGTCAGTTTATTGGGGAGGTACTTTAAACCAAAGAACTAACTACATTGTTAAATCAAACATATCCCAAGTTAAATCAAGTAAATATATATTAAAATGAAATTTTTAAGATTATTAGATGCAAAAGAATATATGTTTGGATTAAATAAATCACATGAACAAAATTATATCTTCTAATCAACCAAATTTATCTTTGCCGCCATTCAAAAATATGATTTGGTTGACTGAATGCATATTTGATTGATTCAATAACTTTTTTCTCTGTGTGTTACATACAGAGTGATTTCTTGCTAGCCGCGAATAAGCTCAGTAAAGAGTAGAAGAAACATTAACGCGATATGTAAACCCATAGCTCCAGCCTGCGGCATTTATGTACCAAATACAAAAAAAGGCATTTCCTAAAATATCTATGCATATCAACAGAACCGTCAAAAGTTTTACAATTGAAGAAAACACAAACGTCATTGCACCAGTTCGTTTTATGCGTTCATATAATTTACGTTCACCACAGCCGGTGCCAATTTTTTTAAATAATTAACGCCCTCTCCATCATTTTATATCCGCGCGCAGATCTTGCGTAACTTTATGTCACACTTTAAACGTTCAATGTGCCTCTCACGTAACCATTTGATTGATGTAATTGAGTGGGTAATACGTAGTGGCTGTAGTTTGCATAAATGCAGGATGGATGGACGGAAGGACGCATTTTAAAGTTTTGAAAATTAATACAATTCCAACGTAGGTGGGTCATTTTAAAAATCCCGCATTTTTACCTCGTGTTTTTTGTTGCGAAGCAACTACAGCTTATTTAAATTTTCGGGGATGTCACCTATTATTTGTTTATTTCGTTCGTGGTTTTAATTTTAGAACCAATAAAGATGCCACAGAAAGCACAAACTAACACATCAAGATGGCGACCATGACCAAACAAAGTGAGGTTGCAATTTATTGGCCGGTGTCAGATTTCGCTAGCCACGTTATTTAGATTGTCATCCAAT
Source organism: Osmoderma eremita (assembly GCA_031763485.1). Taxonomy (NCBI): domain Eukaryota; kingdom Metazoa; phylum Arthropoda; class Insecta; order Coleoptera; family Scarabaeidae; genus Osmoderma; species Osmoderma eremita. Next base: position 190,936 of record JARFOC010000360.1, on the reverse strand, counting down.
TCGGTGCGGTGTTTATACATCCGGAATTAAACATTAAATTCTGTTTCTGCGTGTATTTAGAATACATGCAACAAAAACTAACAATTTTATGTAAATTTTCATATTAAAAACCAATGATTATCATTCGCCAGGTAAATTTTTCGTTTTTAGAACGCTTGCTCCACGCGTATCAATGAACTCGCCTACTACGTCTGCATGCAGTCGTTAACCTTTTATAACCGTTTTCGAAAATATACCACCACGCATCTGGCGTTTTCTTCGAATGGCTTTGATCGTTTGATCTTTTTTAAAAGATCAATTTACGTACGTAAATAAATATACGCATGTATATGTCCAACGTCTGTCGTAGTTTCATCTATTCGCGAATATCGAATACCGTCTTGCCACCATTCTGATTGGTACTTCAATTATTTCTTAAACAGAGGGTTTTCTAAATTTGTCGCATCATCAGAGAGAGGCACCGGGCCCACCTCATCTTCCAGTAAATCAGAACAGATTTTAATAAGTTGGAAAAACAATTTCAGAGCAATTTAGTTTTTAAAAATAGTAATAATTAGAAATCAGTATTTTGTATGTTTTGTACTTGATGATCTAACGGCAAGTTTCCAATTCGTACAAGAAACTATTTCACAGTGGATAATTAAAACAAAAATTTCCAATTTACACTGATTTTATGGACGGGTGAGTTTGTTTATAACTCAAAAAGAAACGCCAGTATATACGTAGATATACACGAAATAAAAGGTTTACGAGCAATAGTCGAGTTTTACGGTTTGATGATATCGGAATCGCTCGAAGTAAACTTGACCATAATGCAAATCGATTTCTTGCGAACGATTGTAAGGCCGATATAAGCAAGTCGTAAAGATCCGAATGATTGCAAACAATCTACACGTCAACGGGTACTAGAAATAATTTTTATTCCACGAGAAATGTACAGAAAGCACTTTCAAATGCCTTATTTCTAGGTTAGGATATCAGCAAGAAAGTGTATTTCCAGTAAACAAACGTAAAAATTCAATTTGTTACCGTTTTACACGTTGACAACTACACAAACCTTGCAAAAGTATCCGTGTTATGCTTAAGCGATTGCATATTTGGCTCTCAAACACATACGCGTGTATTTACGTAAATATGTAAGTGAACAGTAAGTATTTCACATATTTAGGTACGTCATATCAAATCAAACATTAAAATCACCCACGTGTTAAGTAAGATACGGCTGAAATAACAACCTGTAAACAACGTTTATTTAAGCCACAGTTTAAATGTAAAATACTGGTGGAATATGGAACACATGTCCCGAACCGTTTCGTGAAAAGTACGATACTGTCAATTAGCAATCAACTTACTCTTTAATTAACAACAATCTTTCAAAATATCGATAGAATAGTGCGTTCTGTAATGTTTCCGAGTTTACTAATATGTATTTTGAACCGCAAAAGTAGGTTCAGAATAGTTTGAAACGTATGTAAATATTTTATGTCATATTGCATATGTGACGCCATGGTACAAATAAATGCATTTCGCACTTACATACAAACTTCTTTCTGTTTTACTATTATTATACATCAAACACAAAAATAAATATAAACCTGACCGTAAGCAGACCATAAGTATCTACCAACAGACAACGCGGGGAATTAAAAATTTTCATCGCCCATTAAAAGTGTAGTTTTGCAAAATAATGGCATTATACTACCGCTTCACAACAGGTAATATATCTAAAAAAAGATCTTCCATGTTTATAAACTGCTTCCTATGTTTTTCCTACATAATAATTATACAGCTCCTGATAATTTAAAAATAATTATTCACCAGAGCTGACGTGATATTAACAGATTTACAATGTATAAAATATATTATGTTTTAAAAGAATGTAGGTTTCGCCGTTAAAAACTTTTGTATACTATTTTATTAAAACAAGGTTAGGGGTCCTTGTTTTTAGAAACTGTACTGTTACGGTCCGCGTATTGTATTAACATAAAAAATTTCATGTTCCAGTAGCGCACACGTCCATAAACAGGAAACTATGAGTGATTGAGTTTGAAAGGTAAACAGATGTATTTTTGTACTACGATATAAATATGTATTTTCATACATGTGTTTATGCATATTTCCAAAGAACAGATTAAATACTATTATAAGTTGTGTTTTATTCAGAAAAACCCCCAGCAAATAATTATATAGGTTGTAGGAACAAAATATAAAAATCACTATGGGGATCTAGTATTTCATTTCTAAGAATTGAATATTTGTTTATGAAGAATGAAAAGAATTTGTTTCTTTCTAGTAACTGTTTCAAAAGAAGTTTTTTTTTTACAAAAGTAACCCTTATTTATTTTAAACCAATATTTAAAGATACATGGTCAAACAACTTGGAAGAGGTAGATGATCATCTGATTGTGAAATTAAAATTATTTTCCTATATTGCACACATCCAAGCGCTATATAACTAATATTGTTCTGTTAAGTAGGTTTATTAAAAATTACTATTAAAAACTAATTTACAACGTGCTGTAGATTAATTGGAAATTTGATCTGTCATGTCATGAATACAGTCCTACATCTACCGTGAGTCATGTTATCAAAATGGCGTCATATTTAGCGCAATCTGTCAAAACGTTGTAATGGAAGATCTCTGGTTGTATGTTTGTTTCATCTACAACTGAGAAATATGTAATTATTGCGAGCAATAGTGCGGTTTCGACAAATCAGAGTAGTTATAATATAACAGAAGTTGTTACGAGTTTTAAGGAAAAACTGGCGAAGGTAAGTTTTTGTCATTTTTAGTTTGTTGAAAACATGTTCGTTGTTGTTCTTCGCGAGTATAAAAGCTCGGATCATCTCACGAATTACGTTAATATATATTTCTCCAACTAGTAAGCTAGTGCAATACGAGAGAATCAATCAATTTATTGTAGGGTCACACACTAACACAAGTTTTGTTAATAAACATTTTCCGTCTCATTTCGATACTGCTGCGTCTGTAGGGAAAATCTAATCTGCACACTAAAAATACACACACCGGACTATACACACCCGTATATATTTATGTTTATGGGTGTATAATATAAAATGCGCGCCTGCCGTAAGCTCCGCTGTGTGTTTGTGTATTTTGCGATGCTGTCGTTTTCAAGAAAAACATTACGAGCGAGTACGCCCGAGTGGGAAAGCGCCTAACCAATTGCAGTACCAGAAATATAAATTGCAAAAGCCCCTATTGTATATCCGGCGCGGTGAAATCTAGGAACGCTTTTATAGAAATCCACTATAACGTTTTTGAAATAATAATAACGCCCCCGATGCTAAGACACGGCCAGTCTTTCAGCGGACTCCGCCGGCATATTATCGTCGGCCGTGTTTCTTCAGTTCTTTCAAGTACAAACGCACACGGAAACTATTAAACATGGTATACATATGTAAATTAGTTATTTTAACTTTTAATTGCATCTAATCCCAGTGCATTTGGTCTAATATAAATTTAAGTGCTGCTGGTGGCAAATTCTATTTTTTAATTCCGCTGCTTCTATCTAACCTATAGGGTGCAGAAGTGCATTTAAAATACGTGAAATCTAGTCGCTTAACGTACAAACACACATATGTAAATATAATTAAATAAATGAGATTGTTAACTTTTAGTTTTTGATGCAAAAGTGCTAGTCAGTATTTTTGCATGTTTTCATCCATAAAAAAACATATGCACATCTTAAAACATTACAATACATTTTGTGAAGAAATCCTGTAACAAAATAATTCATTCTATATGCAGTAATCTAACCTCAATTTCCGAATGCACTACCAACTTCTTATATTTGAAAAAAGAACTAATTAAAATTTCTGTTTCACTTAACAATACATGTAACATAAAATCGCTCGAAAATTAATGCCCATAGCGATTCCAAAGCCCACTACGACGAATGAGTGTTGTTAATCTTCCTCCTTCATTTCTATTTGTAAAAACGGGATGAATGTGAAACACGACACCGCCTAGTTTTTTATCTACTAAAACTCGCTTATACATGTTATTTTTATAATATAAATATATATATTACACATGTAAAAAGCTTCGGGTACATAAAGTATTATACTAACACCTGTTCAGCCTGTGTTCAGCACCTTACTCACTCAGCATACTGCTGAATACCGGGCTTTGTTTTAAAAATATTTTATAACCGATTTTATCGGACTGGTAAATTTGGTATTTCACTCTGGTACATATTTATTTCCAGGAAGACTTGCCGCCGGAACAAGTTGCGGGTGAGTTGTATATTTATAAGATTTATGCTTAATGCAAGTAGTGATTGTACGGTTATATTTAGTAGAAGCAATCGATAGCTATTTTTAGATTAATAATTGGAGACATGTATGTATTTATATTTGCGAAATTAGTGTAAGGTAATACGGAGAAGATATTTAAATTGAAATAACAATAAATAATAATAAATAGGTACCCACGTGTTCCATTTTTTTTTGTTTATGGGTTGGTGATACAGTTCTGCGTCAATATAAAATATTTGTTTGAGCTATAATCATGAGTTATTTGACTTAATATTTATGCATCTAGTAATTGAAACACAATATCAGTTTATAAATAAATTACAATTATTTACATCTTTATAAAATATTCATCAGTGCATTGTCAATATTCTAATTAAATAGATGATACAGTTGTATAGAGCTAATAAATACAATAATTGATTCTTATTTTAAACTTGGCGCCCTTGTTTAAAGTGAGTTAGGTAGTTGTTAGGTATTTGTAAAAGCAAATGTCATATTTGATTAATGATATATTATGAATGACGCCGACTAAAGCAATTACCAATTCTAAACACCAACAATAAATAAAATGAAGTCCTTGAACATTCTGACATATAAATCAGAGGAAAAATAAAGGGAAGGATTTTGGTTGGTATTAACTTTGATTGCAGTCTTGCCATAACTGATTCTTAATGGACCGACATAATTATACATCATTCATTTTAAGAAAATAGTGTTGGGAAAGATGAGCTTACATTGTGAACGTTTGCTATTGGTTAGTACGTAAGACAAAATTACACAGGACGAAAAACTGTCTATGCATACGAAATCTATATTGGATAAAATGATTACACGGATCGCTACGTTTTTGTAATGTCAGTTGTCAAATTTCTTCGAATTATCAACATAAAAAAAAGATATTTGAAGCGTTCTACAATTGTGGTAATTGTAGCTATTAAAAAAACGAACTATTAAAGTGTCTCCCAAGTTATTCCCAAGTATGTTTGAATACGTGATTTATAATAAAATATAAAATAAATTGTTTCCTTTTTTTGGTTGGATTAAGTAAACTCAAATAAACATAAACCTATATTTTTTAAACATATTACTAAAATATTTGTCCTTAGAATGTATTGTTACTTTCAAAGAAATTGACAAAGGTTATAATAGAACTGACGTTTTACTTTCAAATTACCCGCCATTATTTAATCGAGTAATCGATTGCTATATTCTTAAAGTGAATGGACTTTACTTTTTAGGTTATGTTAATGTTATCTCGTTATCGTTATTAAAATATTGCTTTGGATATTATTTAAAAATGTGATTAGTGATTAAGGATTTTTCTGGAAAGTATGTTCAAATGAAACATAAAAGGGATATTTTTATAATGTAAAAAACCACCCAAGGAAACGGCTGTAAAGTGGAGGTTTTACGTCCGAGCCAAATGTAAACAGTAGTAGTGGATGTTGTTGGAAACGTTTGTGATTTCTTGGCAACGAGAACGGGCGGGCGCGTTCGATAAATACGCTCCCAAACCGTAAACTAGAACTAGTAGGAGTAAAACCGAGAATTAAAAGCGGTATATTTTGATCGCAGTTGCAGCTGTTCGGTACCGGTCGAATTAATTTATTTAGGCCCGTCACTTTAAAGAAAAGGGAAGTGTCAAATAAAAACAAAGAAATACAATCCGGACGGCTAGATTTTGGTATTTCGATCGAAAAATTAGCATTGGGAAAAAGCTCTGCTTTTCGTAAAAATATCTCTAAATCCAATGACATGAAACATATTTCAAACAAATATTTTGATAATCGCCCAGTTTTATTTTAACTGTCCGTGCGGTGTAAAGGAAGAAAGAAAAAACAGAGATCTGTGTTACGTCAAACGATTTATAAACCATGCCGTTCAAATTTTATTTATAATATTCCTAAAGATAAACCGCTCTATCGTTAATGTTTAACGTCTGTTCGACCCAGTTCATCCCTACGGCCATGTACTTTATTGCAGCGAAAAGTCTACGTTCTAAATATAGCGTCAAATGGACGTTCGTTTATTATTTAGACGGAATTAAAAGTTTTATTACTTCCGACAATATATTTGTTAACATACAGTCGGGACACGCAACTACACGAACCAGCTGAAGAACAGCAGTTACGCATACATAACTTATTTTATAAATTAATTCTTATCTAGTTTAAATATATATTTTTACATTTGAGTTCATTGGCGCACAACAATAATTGTAGTGATCATACTAAATCATCGATTAATGCCATCCGTAATATGTTATTTATAGCATAGAAAATGAGTTTTATTTATAGTATTTATTTAAAATTTTAGGCGTTTATTTATCAATACATCACAGATTTTTTGTAAAGTAACAGACCAGAAATTAATGAGAAAAAGCAAAACAAATAAATAAAAACCGGCAATTTACAATAAAAAAGAATTTTTAATACTATTTTTTTCTTTTTGACTTCAAACTTTGTTTTCAACATTTTTTCCATTAAGATATTTTCGCGAAAACGCACATTTGGCAACGTTGTGGAACAGCAAGTTTGTGTTCTAACGTGATTTCAATCAAAAACATTACTGTCAAATTTTGACATTTACATACCTATGTAAATGTATTTCGAACGCTGGATCTAGAAGAGCAAATTCCGGGCGCAATACAAGAAGATTCCCCCTCCCCTCCCGCCCGTTAGTACCCGTAATATCCCCAATAATAAGGTCTCAGGTTCAGTTGGTACTACGAGAAAATCTTCATACATATGTTCGGCTAACTATCTCACTAATGCCCAAACAATGTGAATAGGGTGAAATTAGCTACATCATTTACCGTTCCGTATTCCTTACCATCCCCATTTATATTTATCCATAACATCTTGTGCGATATCGGGCATATTACATATGTTAACAATTTTATAGGTTACTTAAATATTGCGTGTGAAATCTGCATGTCGCCAACACATGTAAAAAATACAAAATCTCTCCAGAATAACCGTATGTATTTCAGTAAGTTATAACCATCTTCAAAATGATAGTAAAAATATAAAACAATATCGATTTCTATAAACTATACTTACACTAGACTAAACAAGAATGTTATAAATAATCTGTTAAAATGAAAAATTCCTACCCAATGAATCTTCTGTTGCCAAATATATCGAAGTAATTTGTAATTTTAAAGCTGCTATCTACTACCGCTTCAAAAATTGCTACTAGTATTTGCGCAGATATTCGTATAATTTGTGAATTAATAAATACAGAATCAAGAATTCTTTTATCAAAACTCTGCTGCCGAGACGTTTGAGGTTACAGAAATCATTTAAGAATATCCAAACAAAAGCTAGAAGAACTCCTTTATAAAGTTCGATCGAAAATTGAAAAAAAAATACAATTAATGAAACAATTGAAACACAAAATTGATCAAGAAAAATCCTTCCACTAAAATCCATTCTTGATAACACGTCTCTACTGACAATAAAATAAGATATTAAACGTGAGTACAGATAGGTATTTACATATCTACTCAAATGTCATACTGTTGATAGTTAACACTAACTGTCAAACGTCAAAATAGAAAATCACTGCTATAATTATTATTTATAATAAACCAAATTCTTTACCGGAATTCGTCTGATCGAAACCTGATCGCAATTCATATATTTCCAGTACTGAAAAAGGCATTCGAAGCGTTCGACAGTCAAAAATCCGGAAGCATACCATGCGACATGGTAGGCGACATCCTGCGCCTTATGGGTCAACCGTACGACAAAAAAATCCTGGCAGAATTAATCGATGAAGTAGATGCCGACAGTGAGTGTCGTTTTCGTGGATCTAAAATCCGTTGGGAATTAACGAGATGTTTTTTTTTTTGCTTTAGAATCCGGAAGGTTGGAATTTGAAGAGTTCGTCACATTAGCCGCCAAATTCATCGTTGAAGAGGACGATGAGGCGATGCAGAAAGAACTTAAAGAAGCGTTCCGTTTATACGACAAAGAAGGTGAGGATTTACGATAGTTTCTCTTGCAAATAACATTTTTATTTCCTCATAGGCAACGGGTACATCAAAACGTCAAGTTTAAAAGAAATCTTAAGAGAATTGGACGATCAACTGACGGATCGGGAGTTGGACATGATGATTGAAGAAATTGATACTGATGGTTCCGGAACTGTTGACTTTGACGGTTCGTAGAGTAGCAACATTCAAAGAGGAGATATAGTTCTCGCAATTAATCAACCGACTTTTGACATTTCATCGCTTCATGACATAGTTGCCACGCGTTGCAAAGCATATCATATGGTTTGACAAATATATAGATAGGTTATGGTTAAAAAATTACGAAAACTATCAACACTAAATAGAGCGTCTCTAATTGAAGAAATCCTACGCGGACGAAATGTCTCTAGATTTCACATTACTATGCATTTGCTGAATGCGAAGTTGTGGTTGGTTGTGTTGGTACGATTTTAACATTATCGCTGTCAAAAATTGGTTGTTTCGTTGCATGAACTATAAGTACAATTTGTTAATGTGAAATGTCAGTTCGTATTATTCATCTGCAATATTAATAAATTGTACAAGTCATTTGTAATTGCATTAATTACCATGTTTATACTTCAGAATTTATGGAGATGATGACTGGTGAATAAAAGAAGAAGAACGCTTCGCAGCATCACCGAACACTTCAAGAAATGCATTTTTTATCCAAAGATTGTCTGTTAAGTTTATTTCTAATTTTACGTAAAAAGCCAGCGTAATAAATTTGTATATTCTTTACGCATCAGTTTAAGTTATTACATTTTCTTGTATATATTTACCGATTAACATATCTAAGTATTATTTAATGGTTAATTTCCCCATTGTTACTTACTCATATCGTCAGCTAGGAAATCTTACAACTTTTGTGGAGCTGTACATAAGTGAGAGGAACAGAAAATACCGCTGCCTTTATGATAGATTGATGAAAACACATATTTAAAATACACAGTAAATAAAAATTTATTTAATATGTACGTGTTTTAACCACAACAATGAGCAAATCACTCGAAGTACGTATTTGGACAACTAAGTCATCCTCATTAGAAACCACAGGAAAAAAGTTTCCAACACTCGCTCAAACAACAAGGTCACGTCATTTTTTAGTCATGCGAATCGTTACATATATTGGGACGTAAAAATGTCAGCAAATATGACGTCATGTTTTAACGTTAGTTGACGTCGTGTTGGACGTCCCACAGTGGAGCCGAGGTGGAAAACCCGTTTTTTTTCCTGCAGGGAGGAAAGTTGTACTTTTGCTCCCTCATTTGATGGAGGAAAGTTGCACTCTTGCTCCCTCATTTGAGGGAGACAAGTTGTACTTTTCTGCCCTAGGCGGAGATAAGGGAAATTGGAGAATGGCAACTTAATAACATGAAATCGCAATTGCGTTTTATGCCCTCTACCATATGGAAGTAAATTGAAATCCGCTGCGCGGCATTTTTAAATTACTATATTTCCCGGTTATTTTTTACTACTAATTCTATATAATTATTAAAACAAAAATGAACACATGTTTATATGAAAGTCTTTATTTTTTCCGTAATCCGTCTTCAGAATTAGTTACACCACACTTTATGGGAGGCATTGCTATTAAGAAAATATAATTAATTGACAATATACGTACCCAAGCAGCAAAATTCAAATTTGCCGCAATTATATTTAGCAACTTCAACTTAAAGACATTAAAATACCCATTAATATAATACAAAATAGTAGGTAATTTCATGCTTTAATGTCGAAGTTACTAAAAATTATTGAATTTATTTCTTAATTTTTAGTTACGTGAGTGTTTCAGTATTTAATATTATTTTTCTTATGAATTTCTTTATGTATGCTATGAAAATATTTATACTGTCGTTTCGGAGCGCCAAAAATATGAAACGGTAAGAGTTGTTGACATTAAAAAAAAACTATTACGCCACCGCTCTTAAATGGATCAGCCTACATTAAAAATCATCAGATGCTACATTAAAAATCGGAGGATTGAAAATAAAAGTTGCCGTATTTTTGGAATTTTCGGTACGACTCGCCGTTCTCAAGCGATGGAGTTTTTTTCCGCTTTTCGATCCTTTGGTCCCACTGAGTCCCAACCCAAGCAGCAAAATTCAAATTTGCCGCAATTATTTTTAGTAACTTCAATATTAATATTAATTAATATTAAAGCATCTTACTTTACATGAAATTACCTACAATTTTGTATTACACCAATGGGTATTTTAATATTAAGTTGAAGTTACTAAAAATAATTGCGGCAAATTTGAATTGTGCTGCTTGGGAACCATCATGTTGTTTGTGATGTTAAGCAATACGTTATACGGTCCCTTTATACAGGCTGCGTATAAATATATTGGACCAAGTGGAATGAAGTGCAAAGGCTTTCAAGGAATTTTACGTTCAGGGGTGTCAACGGTTGTAAATATGTTAGGTTATGAAAATGGTCAAGAATTAAATTACCGCATTTTAATAAAATTCACAATTTAGATTTTTTCGCTTTTCGGTCGTTTGGCCCCACTGTGGGTCGTACAGACTTTTTGAGGACGTAATTTTCACGTTGTTTGTGACGTTTTAAGGAAGACGTTATACGGTCGCTTAATACAGGCTGCGCATTAATTGTATTGCACTAAGTGGAATGACGTGTATAGGATTTTACGTTCGGGGGTGTGCGAAGGTTTGTAAATAGGTTAGGTAATGAAAATGGTTGCAAATGAAATTGCGGTATTTTAATAAAATTCACCTTTTATTTACTCAATACAATTTGTAAATATCTTTTAATAGATTTTTCATTAGGTACCGTAAAGTAAGGCCAGTAGAAAACGTTATTTTTCTAAAATCTACGAAAAAGTTCTTACAAAGACGATTACATTATGGTTATTAAAATGGCTTTTTTTTAACGGCGCATATAACAATTTCCTATGGTCGAACGGGACAAATATAACAGATTTTAGACATAAAATACAGATTAAAATGCCGTTTAGTGTACTGGAGTTTCCACAAAAGATCTTTTCAGGCTGCAATTATAACTTGATCCATATTTTTCATTTCTAAATCTGTCGAGTATCGAGCTATCTCAAAAAAAAAAAGTTTAAAATTGTCTGTTCGTGCATTAATCCCTGTATTTATGTGGGCCAATACAACTTAGCCTACCTATACTGCTTTTAAAACTGGAGCAAACTTAGCAAATGCTGACAATGATGTTGTGCAAAAACCCAGCTAACAGACTCACGTGAGAAAGACGTCGTTTAATCATAATATGACCATAAACGACGTCTTTTTCACGTCAATCTGCTAGCGGGGAATATTAAAACCACCTTTTTATGAAGAATCTGTGAAACAAACGTGTATAGAAGTGCTAGAATTTTTAATCTATAACATACATATAATATACAGATTAAAAAAATGGACATCATCACATGCATACATCGCACATGCCAAATATATAATAATTATACAATATATAATATTTGATAATAATCACATCGTTGACGTAGTAATAATGGCGAATTTCTATTGTAAAAAAATCCATAACTACTTTCATACCGCTAAGAGGTTTACCGTCCGTACGGGTTTGTCCCTGAGTATTATTTAAAGTATTGCGGAAACTCATTCATGATCTCTCGTACGAGCTTCTGATCGCTCTTACTATGGTCGCACTCCTCGCAGAAGATCCTGGTGAAGCATTTGAGTATTTCGTCGCGTCTGTGCAAGTGCTCTTCGTAGTAAGTATTTCTCATTACCCTTCGACATAGCTCGAGGTACTGATGTCTGCGCTAAAAAAAAATTTCCAAAATAGAATTACGATACAATTTATAGGGTGTATATTAACAGGGGGCAAAAGCTACCTGTGACGTTACCCCTGTTCAAATTTCGAATAGGAAAATCTTAACATCAAAATATTGTCACGGAATATCGTTACTAAATGTGTAGCGACTGTAATCATCACGGTATCGTAGCGACATCTTGTGACAACTGCACGAAGCTTGTTGATTTACACGGCCTCCAATATATCCGGCCATGCGCTTCAGCAATTTTCCTACGACATACGATAGGAGTGGCTCCAGTTTTCCATATAATGCCATTGAACGGAATTTAACACCGATTAATGTTTATCACGGGTCATATACGAAAAGCTCCGGAAAGTGGCGCTCTCAATCAAACCAAAATAATGCCTTGAACTAAAGATATGCAAGGCCGATTGAACTGAAAGTCTGTATTATGTTTAGGAGGCCGCGTCTCCTCGAACTTAATAGGATTAGAAACTGTTCGCGCGCTCTGATTGAACATAAAAGCTACTCCCGTTTACAGGATTAGCATTACTCCTATTTCCAGAAGTTCTTTTTCGCCGCAGAATATTTCCAGAAATAGAATCTTCGCGAACGAAATTTGATTATATAAGGGAGCAGTGTAAAGAAAGTCAGTTTTAGTTTGAGGTTATCTACGTTTGTGTAAAAGTCGAAGTGATTCGTAAATAGTGCAGTTAAGCGTTAAAGCTATGGAATTATTGTAAGAACTTTTGTCTGAATATTTAAGTGCTTAATTAATAAACCGAATTAACGTAATTAGACAGTGAGTAATGTTTTAATTTTATCGAACCCAAGTCTATCTCTATAATACAATTAAAATAAAATACCTTGTCGCTTGCTGCCAAGTCTGAAACGCATCTCACCATTATGTCTATTAAAACTAATATATCATTGGTATAAAAAAGATTCGCGGTAACCCTATTACTAAAGATATCGAGGAATAGTTTCAATATCGAATGCGGTGGTTTAGGTTCATGATCGAATATCCTAACAGGATCGTCTGAAAAATTAAAAATTAAAATAGATCACACCCATCCAAGCAACATACGCATTACCTTCTCTGTTCAATAGTAAAAGCAACCTTTCGATAAAGGCCTTCGCCATGGGCCTAGCTGCAAGGGCTTTTAATATCATATTTTCATTATACGCGGTAAATTGTAGGTTATAAGCTATAATTAAATTGGTAAACAACTCTGGTATCTGGTCGTCGGCGTCGGTATCCGGTGGACATTCGATATTATCCAAGATAAATGTTACAAAAGATACACCTAAATATTCTAAAAATTACGGTATGTATTAGTATTTTTAGTGCGACACCCCAAAATAAACCAAGTACCGTAATGTGTTATTGGCACTGATTCACCCATCGACATTATCATAGTCAATAGTAAGGAAGAATAATTGAGTTTGGCAACGTTTCGTGGACTAGACATCATATCCCTGTAAAAGGAAAATATTATAAACTTTTTTGTTTCTTTTAGTTCGTATCGATCATACCTAGCAAGTTCCCCCGGCAGTATAGAATTTAACATTATACTAACTATGGTTTTATCGAAACTGCACAGGACACCGAAAGCTTGTAATAGTAGCTGCCGTATGGACCACCTAGTTTCCATTTGGTAATACTGTATTAAAGTAGTTATCACATGGTACTGTTGCGAAGAAACAACGTGTTTTGAGATGCTGGCGTCGGCGTTTGTCTAAAACCAACAATTTTGCCTAATGATACTCCTTTGTAATTATGTGATGGCAAAAAAATTTCACATCAATTTTCACTTATTTCTGTTTTCTTTAAAAAAACGTTGAAGGAATAATTTGGGTTTGTGTAGAAAGAAAGTTAACACTTATATAAGATATAATTTGTAAGCATCACCGGTTGGTTTCAAAATATTTTTCACTATGCGTCCTGAGCACCACCTCTGAGTCTCAGGAGGTCTCAACTACTTTTCGACCTAACCTCCAATAAAAATCTTGGGTACTGCAGTGGTGATAGTCTGCGTTCGCCTGACGTCATACCATCGGGCAAGTTCCTTAATTCAACATGTTGGCACTCTGATGGCATCAATTACAACCACAAGGTGCCTAAATTAAACATGTTTTGTGATATGACGTAATAATAATCTATCCAATAAGTTCCTAAATTAATCTTCAACGTCATCAATATATTCTGATGTTCCATCCATTCCATCTGCTTCAATAGTGGATGGATCTGATTGATAGTTGTAGAGGTTATGTACGCATTGGTTAAAATAATGGGGCAACAACACTATAAGATGAACTACAATTAAAAATTATTGTATTCTTACACAGTTGCAATAATAGCTGCAGACAACAAACAATTTTCCATGTTCAAGCGATTTTTCAATGCTCGCCTTTGGCATATAGGTTAGGTTAAACATAACATCATGCAACCGTCTAACAAAGGGTTTCTAAATTCACATTCAGTCTGTAGCCATCAGAGTTGTATTAACACCATAAATTAACGTGCATCCGTTGATGACGAAACAGATGCCATCAATTGTTGAATTAAGGAACTTGCCCGTCGCTTTTGGCAGTCTGCCGTACCATCGCTTTTAAATCGGGAAGTTTCGGTAAAATGCTAGGTTGACTTAAATTATCTACTATAAATGCTGAAAATATAGTCATTTTAGGAATGTTAGGAATAATTAGCACTAAAGTATATGATAGATTTTATGCTTTGAAAGCAAGTGACTTAATCCAACTCGAATCCAACATAAGGTCTTATAGATTTTTCTGGTTTGATACATATTGTTTCATTTTATTATATTAGTATTTAATTGATTAACGAGCTTGAGAAATAGATGAAGTGAAATGTGAGTATTAACAAATACTTTTATAAAAAATTTAATTCCACTGAATGTTTTGAAAATTTTAAAACTAGAATTCCTACCTACATTTAACAAACGACCGTCGTTGGGTGGGAGGTGTATTTCCACCCCTAAAAAGCGATCGCATTTTATGGCTAGGACCCGACAAACTTTTACGATCGCTTTGAATGGCACAATACAGCATGCTAGAATGTGACGTCAAAATGACGTCAGGCGATCACTTTGGGAAAAATTAATTCAATTTTTGAGAAAATAAAAATTATATTCCCTTGAGTAAAATATATATTTTTACGTGTTTCACTAAAAAGCACTAAATATAATACATGTTTTGGCTCTTTAAAGCAGAGGTCTCTTGAGATGCTCATGGCACACGATGAATAACCTATTACTGCAGTGCCATGAGCATCATTGGTGGTCCCATTATTTATTTTTTGTAACTACGAGTATTTACGTCTCAGACCCCTATGACTCTCTTATGGTAGTAGTGAAAATGTTAATATGACCGAATAGTAATAAAAAATGTTTAGTTCTCTCACCAATATCTGTATCAATTCCCTCAAATACTCCTTTATAACAGATTCATCCTCGTGCAACATCCAACTCCTCTGCTGCGAATCTTCCTTACAAGACGTCAGCTCGTTAAAAATAATCTTTAGTCGACTAGCGTCGTGGGTCTGCTCAATTTGTACATCGTCTATCTTCAACGATTCTTGCGAATACGACAATATTGTACTCAAATAAGGGAATACCGAGGCAGGTAAGAGTTCGTGAAGACCTTGCACCACCGTAACTAAAGCGACCCGAGACATCTCATGCGAGAGTTGGGTGTTTATGCGGACGTTCTCGATCAGTTCATACACCGAATGGTGCGTGATCACCGGAGATACTTTTGACAAGATGGAATGAGAGTTGCTGTGAACCCCGCTGTCCGATTTCTTTTTTTGAGATTCATCCCTTTTACATGCTTCATGAATATTATCCATGGACTTCCTAATATTTTCCTTGCTAGCATAGGATTTGTGTATAGGCCTAATGGGATCTTCGAAAACGTCACTCCTTCGGTTTTCCGACGATAATGAGCTGGAATTTGAACTGCACTTTGAAACCGTACTTTTAATGGTTTCCAGCTGCCCGTCTGAATTCTTAAATAGTAATGGTGGACCATCCTCCCCTCCTATCGAATGTTGTGCTACTTCGGGTAAACGCTCCACGTTCTCTTTCATACATTTTAGTGTCTCCAGCAACTCTCTTTTATCAGTACTATCCGAATCTTGGTGTCGCTTTACGCAATCTATGCACTTATCTAAAAATTGCAAATAAAATGCGGGATTCACGTGCACTTTTTCTACATAATTTGACGGCACGTATCCAATTTCACCACTGTCATTTACAACCTCCCACCAGTTCTTGTGTTTCGTAAGAGCCTGATACAATATGAAATAATCGTTCTCTCTAAATCCTAAAGTTTTCGCGTATGTTGCCTTAAAATCATATAAACTTCGTAACATATCTAAATCCGCTAGTGAGAAAGGAATTACATTATATCGATGTAAATAATGTACAAAGTAAATGAACATACCTGCGGATATTGTTTTCTTGGACATGTTTAGCGAGAGTGTTAAGAAAATTAAATTGCGAAATGTAAGCAAATTATATTAGAAAGTATAGCAAATTGTACATTCGAAATTATGACATACACAAACCACGCCTCTTTTTTGTTTATATCCCATTATCGGTGTCGATAAAAGTGTCAACTGTTTTAAATTAAAGGGCGGCAATTTGATTATTTTCTAATAAAATATCGAAATTTGTATGCAATACTTATTTCTTCTTAAAAAAAGTAATAATAAATTCGAACACGTGAATATCTTAAATATTTTAATAAGAGATAAAACAAATTAATAATTTAATTCAATAAAGTGTATTACTTATACTCCACGAGTTACAAGACGTAGTTCGATGAAAATAATTTGAAACTAAACACAAAAAGCGTTATTCTTAAAGAATATATAATATTCATACTATTTATTCTACTTTTTATAAAATAGAAACATTTCTCCTTAAATAAGTTATTGGTAAGTCTGCATTTTAGGGATCCCAGCCGTCGGGTATCATCGGCTACCCGCAAACCACACCCTTTTCTACAGGGGCATATCAAATTGTAAACAGGCAACCCAACTAAACAGACTAACGCGCCAAATCTCATGTATTTCAAACTTGACAAGATGCATAATTCCATACATAATTCTATTCATTCAGTAGTTCTTTTGGTTTTTACGATGATGATTAAACATTATCGTTATTTTTATTATTATTATGTATTTCATCTACTATATAAAGATTGACGTGTCCCGAATTAATCATTATTTTGTTAATGCACTTCGAGCTAAAAATGATTGCAAAAGCTTCTAGAGAAGAATGAATAGAGGTTTGGATGGCATTATCAACCCAGGCAAGTTTGAAATATATGAAATTTGGCGCGGCAGTCTGTTTAGTTGGGTTTACACACCACCAGAGGCATAGGCACACAATTTTAACGTTAAGCGCCCCATCTTTCCTTACTATATTATCTCTGTTCCAATGCGCATGAGTAATATTTGAGTGGGAGAAATTTGAAACATGCGAATCGTATCTGATTGTATCCCTGCGTATTGATTTTTAGGTGAATAAAATAAATCGGCTTGTTATCATGAATTCACTAGTGTTGGTTACGTTTTCTTTAATTTTCCATTCGGATGCAACTCTCCTCTTTTGGAGCAACCAAAACATAAAGTTACCCACCTTGAAGAACTTCAACGAGGAGGACTTCGAAAATTTACTCGTAAAATTGAATCGTCCTCATATCCTAGCATTCCAAAATGACTATAGTACTATAAACAATATTCCTCACAATTTAGAAAATTTCTATAGCGCTTATGTTCCGAACGGGAATATGTACATTGAGAATGTTACAGGTATATTACATGGGACTATTGTTAAGTGGTTGTTTTGAAAAATATTTATTTCAGAACTGACAGAAGATATGCACAATAACTTAGAGATGATTAATAAGAGTGTTGCTGAACTTAACAACAGCAATAGAAATCACAAAAATGTTCTGATTATAATATCTTCACCAAATATTAGAGCTAAGCGTAATACAAACGAGGTTGAAACAGTTGTTGCTGATGACGATCAAGTAAACGAGCAGGTATTATATTTTAACAGTGATTCTGGAAGTGGAATAGCAATGATTTATTCCTCAAAATATCTAACACTAAGGACAAATACTGATAATTATACGTTGAAACATACCAAGAAAACAACTTTAACAGATTTCGGTACCTATTCAGTGTTAGCCGCTACGATTCCACTTGAAAAACGTGCAATAACACTCAAATTTAGATTCCAAAATTCGTGGGGTTACTGGACGCTGCCCACTGTACAGGTAGACGGAGTTGACACCAAATCAATCACATTAAACTCTAGTAAAACGATAAGAGCCGAAAGAAACTATTCGTATCACTGCTTTGGAGAAACAGTTTTTAAAGGTAGTAATGTGGAATTGGTCTTATATGATATTCAAGTGCAACCATATGGAAGATATCGTAAATTCAGTGAAGCCTATGATTGTGTCCCGTTTACAACTGTTCCAATTTGGTCTGGTTTAATGGTGTCCTTTACATTGATACTCGGCTTGTTTCTAGGCTTTGGCGCTCTAGCTAGCATAAAAACGATGGATAAATTCGATACATCTAAAACGAAACAATTACCTTTTGCTGTATCAGAATAATTTCCATATCATAGTCATAATTTGTCTGTTGTAATCTTATAAGAAAAGGAAAACCTGTTACACAAAATCCCTGTCCCTAAAATAAATTGTATTTATTATTTTAAAAAAATTTATTAAATTACTCCATTGCTGAGAAATACACTATCATTAATTATTATATACTAAGATTATTCTAGTACTTCTTCAGCCCTATCACTATGAGAAATCGTTTTCTAATAAAGCATTTAACAATCTACTAAAATTCTATTAACTTTTTCTATTGCAAGCAGGGAACAGAAGGCAGGGCGAGAAATACAAAAATCAAGTGACAATTTCTTTTTTATTAACTTAATAAAACAAGCAACCCAACAGTTTAGTTATAGAAATTGTAACGAAAGTCCAATTCAAAGAATTCCTATAACTTATCTATGCCTATAACCAAGTATAATATATAGAGATAGAATTACCCAAAATTTAATTTCTTAACATGAATATAGGTTACACTATTGTCACTAGGTCTGTGTCACTAGTGTATAATATAATGCCTGATCTCTAGAATTTCAAATATAGGAATATAGGAAAAAATTTATAATTTTTGATTATAAGTAGTTAAAAAAAAAATAGAAATTTACCAATCATTGTTCATAATCTACCAGATTTTCTACTAGCTCCCAGATTAAAAATTCGCTCAAGACTCACTAGAGTCAATGTACCAGATTTAGTGGAAATTCTACCAAGTTAGCAACACTTGCCATTAAACAGAGATATGCCTCATAAAATCACTACGAAAAGCAGCTGCTGCATGTAAAAATGATATTTCACCAAACAAAAATGAAATTTGCCCGATTTCAGCATAGTACTAAAAACAGTTGCCATATGGTTCCCATATTTCACCAATTTAAAGAAATTGAGTGAAATAGTACGGGAGTTTCTCTATTGTTGCAAAATTTATGGGGTTTATATTATAAAGAAAATTATAAAATATACTAAAGAATTAAGAAACAATAATTGAAGATTATTATTATGATTATATACACAGTGAGTAAAAACCACTGCGATAGTGTAAATGCCGCACATATATTCTGAATTACACTTAATCCCTCTGCCATCTGTGTGGTTGTAGGCGAATTACATCTTTTATTATTCATGTAATTTGTGTTGCAGCGCGAAAGAGTGCCTCACACTTCTTAACTATTTGATATAGGTAATTTTTTGAATTCGCACAAACTTTACAAAATAGAATTTGAATATTAGCCATCTGAAATTATTTGATAACGCTTTGGCCAAATCGAACAAACCTAAGATAATTTATAGATTTCTATGTTACCTTTCTATTTATCAAAACTGCAAGGCAGTTGCCTGTAATCTGTAAATACCACATAAAAAAGTGGAAAGTGTTGATGTCAAACAGCTAATCAATACATTTTTTGCTTTTGTAAAACGTCATTGTTTTCCATTATTTTACCTTTATAAAAAGTTATTTCTGGAAAAATTTAATCAACTTATTTAAATACAGAGTGTGGGACGTGATAGAAATCATTCATATATTCACAATGAACGGGTATTATTTGCATTCCGTTCGAAGCTTATAGCCCTATTTTAGTTGATGTCGCCACTCTAAATATCGCACCAGTTTACATCAGAACATAAACCATGCCGGAACAGAGCAACGATTACCGCGTTGTGGTCTTCGGAGCTGGTGGCGTGGGAAAAAGTTCGTTGGTTTTACGCTTTGTTAAAGGCACATTTCGAGAGAGCTATATTCCCACCATAGAGGATACCTATCGACAAGTATGTTCGAGAGATGCGCCTGGTTTTCCTGTTTTATTTTAGTCATTTTCCATTTTTCAGTTTATTATTGTGCACGGTTTATTGTTTGATGTTGTTTCCTTATCGCTTGATGTTTTTTTGAAGTGAGGTGAGTAATAGCGTTTGTCGGCGATCAAATACGCATGCATTTGTAAATTTATTCATTCTTTTATTATGCTTAAAAAATTTAAGTTCAGATCACATGACAATGTGTTGAAAGTGACTAATGTTATCATTTCTATTTAGGTGATCAGTTGTAACAAGAATATTTGCACACTACAAATAACGGATACTACGGGTTCACATCAGTTCCCAGCTATGCAAAGGCTCTCTATTAGTAAGGGGCACGCATTTATTCTCGTGTTTTCCGTATCGAGCAGACAAAGTTTAGAGGAGCTAAAGCCGATTTGGGAACTCATAAAGGAAATTAAAGGCTCCGACCTTAGTCAAATCCCTATCATGTTGGTTGGCAATAAATGTGACGAAAGTGCAGAACTTAGAGAGGTACGTAATCTTGATTTATTTATTTTTATCATATTTGGTTCTTGTTAAATTTTACTTATTGGCAAATTATCAACTAACAAGTATTTGTTTCGTACGTATCAAAGGTAAGCACATCGGAGGGTCAAACTCAAGCGGCAAATTGGGGTGTAAACTTCATGGAGACGTCCGCCAAGACAAATCACAACGTCAAGCAACTCTTCCAAGAACTGTTAAATATGGAGAAATCACGAAACGTAAGTTTACAAGTGGGCGGGAAAACGACAAGTAGAGTTGCGAAAGATAAATGCGAACTTATGTAACTCTGCGTTAATATTATTATCATTCTTGTATATGAGACTCAATATTTGCTTACCTTTGGATGAAGAGTTGAAAATTAGTCACTTCTTCGTTAATAAATCGTTAAATTTTACATGCCGCGGTTATTGTTTGGAAGCATTGTTTGACAAGTGGCTAAGTTTTAACGGTATTCTGTGCCAAGGATTTTAAATATATCTTCATTTTACGATCGTGTGATCTTAGCACATTTTGTTGTAACCATAAAGTTGTAGTCTCGATGTGTTGGCTTTTAAGAAAGACAAAAAAACTTTAATGAAGTTGATCGTATGGTGCGGAGATAAAGGTAATTGAGGAGAATCCATACGTGTTTTGCGAATCTGTTTGTTACTTGTTGTTAAAATGACAAAAGTGCCCATTCCGCGGACAATATTAGTATTCCATGTGTTCTTGAACGTTGTAAATAATTCTTATTAATTCCCACTTAGTTACTTTTATCTTCCGCTTCAGTTTTAATTGTTAACGGACTGACTGCATTTTTATACTAATATTGCAGTAGTTGCGATGTTATATTGATATATCTTTAATTATTTTTAACCGTAAAGTAGGACACGAGGTATTTCAAATATGAATTATTGGAACCACATATTTCATTATTTTCACAGATGTCGAAAGAAAATGGAATCACTGATAAATTGGGTTATTCATCTTAGGATTTAGACTATTTCTGATCTTTTGTGTCGTACTTTATCGTTATCCATAGATGTTTCCATTAACTTATAGATTATCCAATTTATACTATTATCAAGCGGTCATGTCCATCCAGTATGTATTATCCATTCATGAAACGTGCTGTTATCGAGAAGATATTTAATAAATTTTTTGCTCTACAATACATATGTCACGATAGCATATCAATGATAATAGAGAACGGAAATAGTAAAGGGGGTTTAGTAAAGGACCTGATATCATTAGGTATTTACGCTTGGGTATAGGCTGTTTTAAACAAAATCCGGTTCTGTAAGGTGTTAATCCTAAACAAAAGTGCAATTACTTATTAATTTACGTGTATTCTTCGATTTTCCAACTCCAAATACTAAAATATTTACTTGCCGTATAAATTAATTGAACTGAAGCTGTGGAGTACGAGGAAGTGATTGGTAAAAATGTATCTTTGACACGATCATCTCAATTCGTTGAGGATATATTTTTATTGGTTGGAAACCCACCGATTAATCTTACTTTTAGTTCTTTACTACGAATAAATAAATTCATTTCTAGCTAATGCGTTGTTAAAATGATATAAACTAAATATCGTTTCTATAAATACAAAACAAAATAAAATATTGGTATAACAAATATGTAATATAAATAAAAAGGCGCTTGTTAAATAAAATTTAACTATTCAATGTAATTTAATCTACTGATCGCTGGTTAGTTTTTACACAGAGGAGGTTATTCTGGCTGGCAATACCAGACTCTATCCTGTCCATAAGTGGTATCTTGCTGTCGGTGGTGGAAGTTTCATCAATGCCTTGGGAAAAATAGTGTAGGCCCTTAACGTTACGAGCACCATGTTCCCCCAATATGCTTGCCTCCCTCTAAAATGTCTTATTATCGTCTAACAAGAATCACATAGCGGTGAAAATAAAATCTCGTCTAGAAGGGAATTTGAAAATTGAAAAGAAAGGTATAATGGGAAAATTAGAAGTGTATGGGATTTGTATCTTGCTCGTAAGAATGACAATGTTGCAGATAAATATTAGAAATCTACAGGCCAATAATTGTATCTATCTATTTCTACTATCTATCTTTAATAACGCCGTAAATTTCATCTTTCCTGGACAAGGCTTTCTATGAAGATATAGTCCTTCGATTAGATCATGAAATGTTATGGTATATGGATTTCACGAGAGTGTTTGCGATAAGATCATCATCTTCATACAATGACTTTAACTTTGAAGCTTGTCCTATAACATTTGGTATCTCTCGAGGCTTAATTTTAGGACCCTTATCATTTCTCTTGTTTATAAACGATGTTACTTTATCCGTTAAGTGTTTTTGCTGACAATATTAAGATCTTTTCTATGATATCTTCTATCGAGGAGACTGTCTTAACCTCCAAACTAATTTGAATTATGCGTCTGATTGGCGTATGTTAAATAAGCCCAGGTTGTATTATCTGGAACCCTTACTAACCCTTACTACAAAAACGTTCCCTGAAGTATTTGTGGTTCACGGAACACACTTTCCTAAATGTTTAGAGGGTTTCTTAACCAAGCATTATTATATACTTTGCACATATCGTCGGAGCAAAGGAAAATAAATTTCTCTCTCTTTTGTTATATAAATTCTTACATAATAAGGTTCATTCGTCTTTCCCTTTGGCTACACTACCTTTCCCGATCCCTTGATATACAACGTGGCCATTTTCTATTCTTTGCCTGCTCGTACGACCCTGTTACTTAAATCATCCATTGAGGTTATGTGTAATAGTGATGGGTAAAACTCCTCTATTTGCGTAGCAGCTACAAACTGCTACTGCTACGTGTAGCAGTTTTCATTACATAGCGATATATTGATAAACTTGTTAGGTTTCCACAACTATGCATTATAAT
>JARFOC010000360.1:135875-157689 GCA_031763485.1 Osmoderma eremita | reverse complement strand
TTTTTCCTTTGTGGTTTTCTGCTGAGGATGGCAACTTAGTTGCCGAAATGCGTATTCAGAGTTCTTTACTCAACAAAAAATACCCCTTGTATTTTTTAACTTAAAAATAATTTTTAGTGTTATTTAGACATGCTGAATCGATCCCCCAAAAAAGTTTTCACAGATATATTGTAAAAGCGTTTCCGGGGACCCCATATGTTCCCAACTTTATGCCGGTCATTGTATATATAGAAAATTGAGATAGGAATCATAAACCTACGTAACTGACCTCTTTTATGTATGCGACCAATATTACAAATTGGTAATAGTCAATATCACTAGAATATTTTGGAGTTAGCAGCTGGGTTATATCGTAATTAAAGAGTTATGTCTCTAAAAATTCATTTAATGAACTAATTTTTCGATATTATTTTTACAGAATTTATTATTCATTAAAATATTTTTTTACCAAAAATTAATATTGCCACCTAATTTGTACTTTATATGTAAACATTTTTAGTGTAAAATGGTCATAATTACGTTATACCAACCTATCTCGTCCGGATTTGATTTTTATTTGAAGTCTCTGTATATATCGAGTCTTCGTTTAATTCCGTATCCCACGTAACTTATGATGCACAGTGTATTTACGATAACAAAAGAGTTCCGTTATTAACAAATATCATAATCATGATATCAAACATTTGTTTACATCGCAAAATATTGACTTATCTATCATCTGCCATATTGCGCTATGAAGAGGCAGTTCACATATATTTAACGTTATAAGTCGGTAATATAGATTTTGAATGTAACGAACAAATCCCAACAATTACAGTATTTTTAAATAACAAACAGTAATGGTTTCAAAAAGAAAAACGCTACCAGGCAGCAAAATCACGAACTTTAACACGTTGAGTGTCAACTACGAGATAACTCGTAGTAGGTGTTATTGTCTGAGGCCCCAACTACGAGTTATCTCGTAGTTTTGCCAACTACGAGTTATCTCGAAGTTTCGTCAACTACGAGTTATCTCGTAGTTTGTTTACTTGTTATAAATTGGCTTTTTATATCGGAATCCTGAAAAGTACCGTGGAATATAAGCATCATAGAACGTTTACAACATTAGATGTGAGTACATATTGTAACAAAGCACGGCATTCAGATGTGTCAAGAACTTTTTACCAAGAGTTATTAGTTATTACCAACCTCGTTTGTTATCGTAAATAGACTATGTTTAACCAACCAACAGTTGCCAAAAAGTAATCAACACTAACACAGTAACGTAGCTGATTCTTGAATGTATTAATTAGTAAGGACATCTTCAACGTTTACCATTCGAAAACGACAAGAATAAACAATTAATCATTATAAATTTTTTTAAATAAAATCCAGAGAATACGCACAAGATTCAAAGCACAAATCACAAAAGCCTCGAGACACGCTACCGCGATAAATCAGTAACTATACTTTACTATACGTTGTTCACCGAACAGATGGAGTGATCACGTGATGAGCATGCATCGTGCACGTACAAAGCCGGTTTTACACTGGAAAACAGAGTAAAAGTTATTTCCATCCAGCTATGACTGTTTGTAACCTATTTTGGAAATATTTTTAATGAAAAGTAAACCTTCATTTTATGTTTTGCTGTATATTGCAGTCTGATTTTTATTTTAAGGTGGAGTAAATAAATAATGATGTATAAGATGGAGTAGGTGGACAATTAAAAT
Organism: Osmoderma eremita; assembly: GCA_031763485.1. Taxonomy (NCBI): domain Eukaryota; kingdom Metazoa; phylum Arthropoda; class Insecta; order Coleoptera; family Scarabaeidae; genus Osmoderma; species Osmoderma eremita. The sequence goes on along the minus strand of JARFOC010000360.1, from coordinate 155,977 downwards.
ATTGAAGTGTGATCGGCTGAAAAGAATACAATTTTTCTTTTAAAACGATTATGTTGATAAAAAGTACTTAAAAATAAATCACAGGTTTTATTTTATTTAGAAAATGTGTTAATTATGGATGTGTTTATGCTTAGACATAAACATTCAATATTCAAATAATCGCTTCTTGAATTTTAAAGGGCGTCTTTTAATACGATTTTTTTATTTACATCGTTTGCAATGGACTTTTCGGAAGTTCTTATCAACCACTAGAAACTTGCCCAAGCAGCAAAATTCAAATTTGTCGCAATTATTTTTAGTAACTTCAACATTAAGGCATGAAATTACCTACAATTTTGTATTACATCAATGGGTATTTTAATATCTTTAAGTTGAAGTTACTAAAAATAATTGCGGCAAATTTGAATTTTGCTGCTTGGGTAGTGTTCGTAGCAGGCATTGATCACGCATTTTTTGAACTGTTCGGTGAATAAAGTATAGATGACCGAGACCTTGTATTGTTGTTTGCCTATAAATCAGGCATTACTTTAGGTCACGTGAGATACAGATTTATACGAAACCTCTGTAGATATTTACGTCTGTTGTGTAACAATAATAAGGTATTTCTTCTTGGCTTCCAGAATGGAAGAAAATAGAATAATATGAAAATTGTTATTAATATAGTGAACTAAGAATAATACAATTTGTATACCTGTAGATACATAGTATCAGACATTATTACTCAAAACAGTATTTTTCTTAATATATTCCTAAAATTTAAGTGTGTGACACTGTTTTCACATAAATTTTTGTACATCGTTCGATACAGCGATACGATAAACCGTTTTTCTACTCATTTCTACTATTATAATATTAGTGTCATTATATTTATCGACCATGTTAGTTAACTTATATATATATATATAGATGTTAACGGTGGGTGAGTTGTTATTTTTCTATATACATATACACATATATATATTGTCACGCAAAAGTTTTTTCTCTCTTTGCGGAATACGTATGCGTTTATTTCGTAACAATCCAGATGTAACCCGCTTTCCGACACGAGGTGTACGTGATATGATGTTTTAACTTTGTTGTGTATGTTATCCATTTACATATACTGTACGTTCTCGATTGTTTACGAACCCAATTTTATTAAATATATTAACTATTGAATAGATCAATGGAATTTTTTCTTGCGCCGATCGACTCTTGGTGTACTTTTGATATCAGTACATATGATAGCATATCCGATCACAATATTTATTTGTTGTTGTCGGTTAGGTTAGGTTTTTGACTACCAACGTCATCCCGCATTTGCTCAAACATTACAACCGAAAGAACAAGGCTGTGCGTGTGACGTCACCAACGCCAGGTGTTCGTAAATACCTCGGTCGCTTCTTTTAATTCGCATTTCAATCTGAAGTATTAGTTTCATTTGTTATTATTTTGAAGGGCTTCCGGTTAAACGAGTCGTTCTCATATCTCATTCTATTGACTTTATTTTGATATAAGAAAACATATATAGGACAGGCAGGATAAAGATCGATACACGTCATTGATTGTGAGTGACGTTTATATGGCGTGGTTGCCTAAACGCGTTTCGAATGACTTTTCATTGAATAACTAACTATTAGGTTATGTTATTTATCGTGGATGTTTTGGTAAGTAAGTAAAAAGGTGAGTTCGAGTATTTGTGCCAGCGAAAGTACATGAATATGTTTCTGTTATCTCTGATACGCAAGTATGCAAATTTTCAAAGCGCTACGACATTCAGAAGTATGTTCAAATTGCATCAGTAGGTCTGGTGACTCCTGATATTCCCCATACAAGTCAAGCTAATATAAAGCTTTTAAAAATATGACCAAATCTATGAAGTAAACTAGCTCGACTTTCTAGTATAGTGTCAAGTGGATGATGGATATAGTACGAAAATTGGACAAATCTAGCAACGTGTCAAACGGGCTTTATGTTAGGTGTTACATTAACTCTGTTCCAACATCCAGTTTACTGACCTCAACCAATTGGATTGAAATCTTTGAGGACTGATATACGTTTTCTCATTGGTTCACGTGGTCACGAACCGTCAGTAAAGTGCGTGTTGCAACAGAGCTATTATAAATTGCATGTTTTATGTTCAGTGAATTTGTCATTTTGTTAGAACCATATATGTAGTTCTATAATAAAGTTTAATTAAACGATTCTAAACTCGCAAATAAGATATCTACGACACTATTCTACCCTCTTTTTTACGAAGTAGGATGAAATTCAAAAAATTTACTGCACAATGTTGACTGACTCTCCCTGCTAAGTAGTTAGTATGAAACATTCATTGAAACGGCTTTTGCAACATTGCAACGTATTTTCTACTTATTTCTGTCGTTATTACCTGTTATTTTAAACTTTCTCTGTCATTTTTCGACGCAAATGCAATAAATTGTTACTCACGTAAGCATTTTATAGACATTTTTCTTATATATCTTGCTCTACTTGTAAATAAGATATCTTAGTTTTTATAACACACAGGATGTACAAGAATACTCATTCGAAGCGCTGTAATTGTTGCTATAATCACGTGGATATTTTCAATTTTTACGTCATCGAATAATTGTTTTCGTACGAATAACTAAACAAATATGCATATGTGTCCATAACGTTATCCTGTCAAAATAACAAGAAACTTCAAAAAAAAATGGGATATAAAAACAATCTTAAAACTACACACATATGGGCATATGCAAATAAAGACGGTCCAAATTCATTCTACGATAAAGACAGGACGCAAACACAAGTGCCAGTGGCGTTTTCTCCAAAGACTTATCCGGTAACATCTTAACCTATGAACCCTAGCGAAGGCGATAAAGAAATTTCAAGTTGACGTTTTGAGAGATAGTGTGTCAAACGGCGTTGATTCGTGGCGGTGTGATTCGTATGGTGTCAATCGAAAAGACCAGGGAGTATGTCGACCCTATTAACCGTTCTTGTAATTTTGGCCAACGAAACCGCCATACAGAAGCAACCCAAGCAAATGAAATCCTATAACAGTTACCTGTTGGAGGTGGGCGTGGGTGAGTTGTCTGCTTGTGAAAAGTTCCCGTGGGGATATATGCAAATGTTACATCGACAATCGACGCAATTTTTCAGAAATGAACCAAGAAAAATGTTACGGCAGTTACGGATGCTACAATTTGAATCCACCGTGGACGTCTGATCATAGACCGGTCTCCATGTTCCCGGAAGAATTAGAAAAAGTAAGTGGTATTTGTATTTCATTCCTTCGTTATTTAAATATGTAATTATTGGAAATATTTTATTAGTATAACCATCAAATAGTATCGTTTAAATATTGATTTGGTTAATCGATTGAATTCACAGTCTGTGTAAAATCATTTTATGCCTTAAATTGTTATGCCATTTGTATTTGTCTCGTGTTATAGTTAATTTGGTAAATAATTAATTTATATTCCTTGACGTAGTTTAATAACGTCATATATACCAAGCGTAGCGTGTTTTCCAACATACAATGCGCGTAAACAAACAAAATCACTTCGTAATATCTTGCAAAACTGTCTTGGTGTCATATACGTTTCCAATGATATTATCAATTAACTTTTGAAACTCCTTTTTTCGTATAATTCGAGTAATGCAAATTTCAACCATATAAAAACGACCTTTGATTGTTTTTCGTTTTCATTAATCTTGGAAAAAAAATAGTTCAAGGACAATTACGGTTTTGATTACGTTGAGACGCAACCAAAGTCTGCCAAATCCAGTATCGCAAGTTCATTCTCCAATCTAGCTCTTAAACATCCGCGTTTATTGTTATGAGAATGCTGTTATATCAACAATTTTAATTTTGACATGTGCACCTTCTATTTTTAGTGAAATATTATATATAACATAAATTTTGGTTATGTATTTATATTTATTATTACAGCATGTAATCAATACGTTACCTGTAGTTAAATGTGTAACGTTACAAAAAAAAATGCGGTATATTCTATGTCCATGGATTTTTTTGCAATAGTTTAGGTAGTTAGTTGTAAATCGAGCTAAAGGGCATTTTCAAGACATTGTTATCATTGAGTTAAAAGAACTAATAAAGTTACTACATGACAGAAAGTATTATTACATGTGGATCATAGATAAAATTGACATAACCTTTATAGGTTTTTTTTCAAAACTAAATGGGCCGGTAGCCAATCGGAGAGCTGAAAATCGACCGATTGCTTATTTTAGTGTTAAAAATATCATTGCACAAGCAACACGTACCCTGTTTCTTATTACAGCAAATTGTTAAAGCACAGGTTTAATTGTTTAAACTTAAATGAGTTGAAAAAAGTAATGCAAATGCATAGCCAATAGAGATTACAAGAGATTCTTTTTAGGTGCAGCCGAGATATCCATTTTACGACAGGAAACACCCCTTAGAGCCGATATACTTAGATCTAAACGAACCAGAAGTAGCACGCGCGGCGAATTTGGACCCGAAATTACCTTTATACATCATTTCCCATGGTTTCACGGAAAGTGGCGATAAACATTGGGTGGGTGTCAAATATTGTTGCAGTATACAGAACGTTAACGGCTGCTATTGTCAGCCGAACTTGAACTAAGTTCGCGCCTACTATATTAGACCTGTAAGTTATCCAGAGAACTACCATCGGTTCACTATTGTTCCTTGTATTCATTAATGAAATATCTAAAATCACATAATTCACGGACACTTGGTTAATTACGCTGATGCCAGCTTTATAATCATTGCTTCTAATAACGCGAAAAAACAAATTAAACTTTAAATCATCTATCTATCGAATTATATCATTCTGAGTGTAGTTATATAAGTTCGAGAATGGGTTGAAGTCAATTTTAATTTACAACACCTTTTACCGTATTAAAGACTTTTGGAATATCTAGCGATCAGTTCGCTTAATTTGTATTGTATCTGATTTACTGCATTTATATGGTGATTGTTATTTTTTGACGGTGCTCATATCACGGTGTAATCTTTCAATTTCAAACGTATATTATTATAAACGTTCGCGAACATTGCCGACATACATAAATTTCAAAATACAAGCCGTTAACAATCTGTATATTAAATATTTGAATGTGAACACGTTAGTTAAAATTAGTATGTCGTAATGTTAACAGATTAAGATAATCAAAGACAAGTTTCTGGCCAAAGAGGATTGTAACGTGATCATTGTCGATTGGGGAATGGCTGCGAGTCCGCCGTACGCACAAGCCGTCGCTAATATCCGTTTAGCTGGTCCCGTTACGGCTCATCTAATAGAAAATTTAGCGCTGACGGCGAACAATGGTGTGCTGGAAGGGGTTCACTGCATCGGACATTCCTTGGGTGCCCATTTATGCGGATACGCCGGCTACACTTTACAAAAGGTGAATATTTATCTATTTGCAGAATGAAAACTGGATGTTTGGTAACAACTATATATTGTATGTTGTTACAAACAAGTAACGTGTGTAATAGCTGGCAGGCGCTTACTATTGCTCGACTGCCTAAATCATGGTATCCTATAACCAACTGTATCTCTTTCACACTGTATATAAACTATATATTGTATGTTTATATACAGTGTGAAAGAGATACAGCTGGTTATAGGATACGATGATTTAGGCGGTCGAGCAATAGTAAGCGCCTGCCCCAGCTATTACACACGATACTTCGATTAGTGGTAGTGTTAATATGTAAATTTTCACGGGACCAATAACGAACGTTAATCCTATTTGGATGACTATGCAAATAAAATGATGATTCATCGGTAAACAAGACAGTTCCAAAAATTCCCCATCGGTATTACATTTATTTACAATAAATTCGCAAAATTCTATTCGTCGGAAGCGATCACACCGAAAATTTCTTGGTATGTAATGTATGGACTTTATAAGAATATTTATCGTATTCCTTGGCTATTTAATTTCGCTGGCGGACAACATTGTTTTCGTTGATTTTATGTCATTCACTTTCATTCTCTGTTTGCGTAACCAAGTATTATTTAGTCACATTTGTTATTCACTAGGTGCCATCGCTTTGTTTACGGCTACTATCGCAGTAAACGTAGCAAGGGTAGTTTGTGTTTCAGTAGAGATGTCTGCGGTGACGATATGATACGGAAGCGGGGCTGATACACTATTCTGTGGCACTCCGTATTGTATAGAGGTTGTAGTGATGTTATTTCTTCATCCTGTCTTCGATCAATCTGTCAGTTAGATAGGATTTAAGTAGCATGCAAATCGTGTGGACGATAGCCTTTATTTGATATAAAAGTCCTTGATCCTGACCTTATCGAGGGCTTGGGTAATATCTAAAACGGTCCCTGAACATTACTGGTTCTCTTCAAAGGATTTATGATTTCGACTAAACAAACGATGTATGTGTTCTATAGTGGAATGATTTTGACCAAAACCGAGTCGATGATTCTGGTTAATTTAACTTGTCTTATCACTAGAGTTGCTCACTCGCGCCAACGGGCAGTGGCGGAGATCCGATACAACCTTCAGTATAACTGCGAGTCTAAATGAGTAATGAGAAGTGATTTCTTTAATAGGTTTGCTTGGTTTTGGTATAAGGATTATGGTAGCTGCTTTCCACTATGTTGAGAACAAACCACTGCCCTTATTTCACTGGTTTTAAAGAGTTTTATAGAAAGTGACATGTGGCGTCTGAAAGTAATTTTTACTTTCTTCTTCCTGGGGATAGGGTTTAAATACGTGGGCAAAAGGATATGTAAACACTTCCGCGTTCTTCTTGTTGCTAGAAGCCCAGCTTCCGGTAGTTCCTCAAATGCGTAGTATATCTTCTCCGGTGTTGTATTTAAATTTTTTCGTAACTTTCCACAATGAATAAACGTTCGAAGAAGCGGTTTTTTGGGTTATTGTTCTTTGGGCTATTTTCATCGTTTGTTGGATTTTGTTGATCCGACGTTTCAGCAGTTCGTCTACTACCACCATCAGGGAACCGGTTTTTCTTGCAGTTTAACGATAAAGGAAGAATCTAGATTCAAAGGTTGTTAGATGTCGTTGAATATCTTTAAACTAGTATTAACTAGGTATAGTTAATTAATATTTTTAAATTAAAACCGCAACCAGTACTCTTACGTTTACTGTCAGGATTAGGTGTGATTTTGAATATGGCGCCGCAGTTGATATTTGTATAACGATCTGTAGCAGATGACGTTACACAGGGTGCGTTCGCGTTTACAATCTGACCGATCGGATGTGTTATTCACGTTCGTATATAAGGTCGATTTAAAACACAACGAGAAAACCGACATAACCCCAAAAATAGCAAATGACAGCAGAGATATGCTCATTGAAATCCTTTCCGTTCGTTATTACAGTCTAAGCTTGGTGACGTCACGTGAATCTAGTTCAATCCATGAATTTTAAACGCGAACGCACCCACAGTTGGCGCATATCGGTCTCATCAGATAATGCACGGAGTCTACTGCCTTTTACATCCACTTTCTGGTTTTCTTTTAATATTTGGATCGCTTGCATTCGATTATAGAATTTTAATCTAACGTTGGGAAGAATTACCGGCTTAGACCCAGCGGAACCTCATTTCGCGAAAAATCAACCGCCCGTGCGTCTAGATCGGAGTGCAGCCGTATACGTGGACGTCATCCATACCGACGCCAGCGGTTTTACTAGCGCGGGATTTGGGATAATTGAGAGGATCGGACACGTAGATTTCTATCCCAATGGCGGTTCTAGACAACCGGGCTGCACGCAGAGTGTCTTCGAATATATTTCGGCGGAAAAAAGCTTTTTTAATGGTACTTGCCAGCTACGTTGTAAAGGCATTGTACAGTATTAAAAATGTATTAACCTTTTAGGGATGAAAAAATTCTTAGGGTGCAATCATCTCCGCAGTTACGAACTTTTTACCGAAAGTATCGACTCAAAACGGACTACTCTCGGTATAACCTGTCCGTCTTATGAAGTAAGCATCTGATTACTATTATTCAAAACCAACTCAATAAAAACAGACTTTTAGGAGTTCCAAGCGGGAAATTGCTTTAATTGTAAGAGGAAAGGTACATTCTGCCTCCCCTTCGGCTATCACAGTTACGAGGAGTATAAAGATCTGATCGAAAAGCGAAAACTCCATCCAAATAAGAGCTTGGTTCTGTATTTGGTGACCGGGGACGCTTCGCCGTTTTCTAGAGGTCATTATAGGATAGCGGTCACTATATCGGATACAGAAGAGAGTAAGTTGCATCGAGGAGAAGTCGGGACCCTATGGTTTACGATTCACGGCACCAGCGACGGTACTGGTAAAAAATCTAACAAGATACAATTGCACGATAAAGGATATCACGAACCGGGTACTACTAACAGATACGTCGTGTCGGGGGATGCGATGGTAAAGATTAAGGCCGTTGAAGTGGAATTCCAATACGACACGAATGTTATGAATCCGTTAACTTGGCGGATGTTTTCTTCTCCTAGGTTGTTTATTTCGAAGATCGAGCTGGAGAATTTGGAAATGAATAACGGGTAAAGCCATAATAAAAATAGTTATTGCCGCTTATCCATCACTACTTTTTTCTTTTTAGGATTACTGTTTGTCCGAAGGATAATAAGCCGTTAATGTCTTCGACACCACAGCTTATGGTACCTTCATATTGTACGTAGTGTTAGTATGTTATATGTTATCGTAGGTATTTATTAACGTTACCTTAATTATACAATACAATGCAATTAGATAAGAATCACGAATATATTAAGATGTAATTTGTACAATTTTAAATATAAATTAGGAAATACTTTAATATTTATGTACAAACAGGTAATGCGTGGTGTGATACATTACTCAGTAAGTAAAAATAAAAACGCCATATGCCGCCCCAGGCCAGGATAAAAAAAGGAGTGGTCTCATCTGACCCAGAATACGGTAATAACCTGCTATAGGGTCTCTACTGGGGATGGGACAAACAGTTATTTTCAAATAACCGTTGTCACCACGACGTTATTTTCCAATACTTGTTGTACACCTCGCGAAAGGTAAGATGATCATGCGTGTACTTGATTACAACATCGTGCTGGTTCTGGAAGTCGAATTATGAGGGGTCGTTATTTCGCAACTGACGAAACGATCCGAATGCGATTTTACGCACTTCCGGTTTTTCGGTTCTGTTCATTATATGATGAATCTCGCGAGAGGTAATCTGATCATGCGTGCACTTGATTACAACATCGTGCTGGTTCTATAAGTCGATATCAGTTGTTTTCCTCTAAAATCAACGAGTAAAAGAGTACCGCTTCCGCCGCTTCGTATTATATCTAAACATAAACAATAAACAGTCCTACTGCTATTCACCCAGTGAATATTATTAACGAGAACGGGGAAAAAGAACGCTGAAGCCTATCCGTTCTTCAGAGAATACTTAATCGAACGTTCGGCTATCAGTTATTTGGGTAACTTAATATCGAAAATCGAGAACAGGTTAAAACAGTTATCGATCGGAAACTGTTATTAATAATAGTTATCGATATATCGGCCATTTCTAGTTTCTGCCTAGAGTTACAGGTACCCCAATCCAGCGGTGTTAGGCCACCCGTGCAGTAAATACAAGTGAGAATCATGGCACAATATTTATACGATTCAGCATAAATTAAATTTATATCGTTTTATTAATGTATTTACATAATCTAAAATATAGAAAAAAGCATTCTGTTCAGTATGTGCGGCAAAGGAGACAAATGACGTGGCCAAACTAAGTTAATATAATGGCAAGTTCCTTTATTTAACGACAATTGATCACATCTGCTTCATCATCAACGAATGTAAGTTAATTTATGGTGGTTGTTAATAAACCTTTGATGACTACAGATTCAATAGGAATTTAGAAACCGATTGTTGATACTATTTTGTTGCATAATATACATAACCTCATTTATGGCTGCGTTCCAATTCAACTACAAGCTACATTCAAAGTGGTCACAACAAAAATAATTTATATTACAATTCCTTTAGTTGTTTTAGTAGTTATTTTGGTTTTTACTTATTGCTTAATCATTATCCTTATTTTTATTATTATTGTGTATTTCGTCTATAAAGATCGACATGTCCTGAATTAATTATTATTTTGTTAACGCACGTCGAGCTAAAAATGGTTCATCGCCAGGTACCTACCCGACTGTACTTTTTAGTGTAATTATATTACTAAAGGCTATGGTATATTTTTGTTGAGTAGGGTAGTAAAGATAGCAAGGACTGTGGGGCAGCACAATAAACACACTGTTCGGATTACTCCTCCCGCACAAGTATTAATTAATTCGGGAATACGTGGATTCCCATTATCAAGTCCGGCACCGAATAGAATTCGGTGCCGCATTAGAAAAAGTTGAAGCCTCCGAAAGAAGTAAGTTTGATGAACAGTTTCGAAACACGTGTTTAAGAGTTAAATATACAATTCAAATGCCAATGAAAAAAAATTTCAAGCCAATATAATACAGAAAGGGCGGCTTCACGTTCAGGTTAATGTGGTGTAAAGCAAAACCGCATTATTGGATCGATCGCGCGCACGCGTGCTCTTTTAAAAATATAGGAAGTATGTATGTATAAAAAATGATGTATTATTTTAGGATAATAAAGTTTAATTAACACATATAATGTACACTCGCATTCTTCTATAAAAACTATTATATTACATTTCAAACGTGCGCAAGCAATATTTTCTTGAAAAAGTGATAGTTTTCTTCTTTATATTTACATTTCCAATGAAAAAAAAATAAAATGAAGCAAATGGCCAATATCAAATATACGCAATGATTATCTTACAACAATACTTTTTTACAAAATAATATAGAATCACAGTCTCGTTACGGTATTTCCAAATCTTCTACAATTTTCTTCTCATATATAAATGACTCTTTCACATCCTTTTTGCATATAGATTCCACGTTTCGCGTCTTTTCTTTTTTCTTCCTGTCACGGTCCCTTCTCTCTGCTTTCGGAAATTCAATCTCCTCCGTTTCTGCTCTAATTCCTCTACTGTGGCGTTCCGATTTATCTTTAATGGCCTGTTGGTTCGTTTTAAATTTAACTGTTATTAAATGGAAGAGATTTAGATCGATGTGAGTATCCACTAGGTATGTCAATATTGACCACAACAGAAAGAGCACGAACAAAAGTAGAAAAGGCAGTAATAATATGTTTAGAGGAAACGGAAGTTCACCTAAAATAAATAGTTTTAACATGAAATGCATTCAATGTATTAATGCAAAAATATTTACTCATTAAGCCAACGGTCAGTTTACTTATACCAATTCCAATATTACTTGCTATTTCTAAAAATATCCTACTTTGATGTGCGATAACATCCAATGGTCCGACATCCCAAAATACATCGTATAATATTATTTTATGATATTCTTGACAATTACTCGCACCACCTAAAAAATGTTACAGTAGCTCATTTTGAAATTAATTTTTTCTGTTAGTTGGTATTCTACTAAAATGTATCATCACTTACTAAGGAATGATAAAAAAAACTTCCATCCAGACGTTTCCGATAATTTACAATCTGCTGGTAATTCACTGTATTTAAGAGAATTGGCATACTTGGCAATTTCTAGTTCCTACAAAGTACATGCAAATAAGAAAGAAACTGATCAAATAAATCCAATTACTTGTAACAAACGTTTCCATGTAAAGGCAAAATCAAGTAGATAGCCCAAAAAGAATAAATATATCACCACTTGGTATGGTGAATAGCTTGCCTTTAAAAGTTTATATATTATAATTAAAATAAGAAATATTGTCAAATACACCCCAGTATAACGATTAAAAGCAGTCATATATATATAATCTGACCAATATATGAGTATATCAGATACTTCATCGATAGTTGACTTTGTAAATATTTTTGTCAAGACTTGATCGACTTTTTGTAAGGTTAACGGTTCTTGTGTGTTTATACTGGCAAATTTTTTCAAAAACTTATAATCTTCCAGTGTTATATCGACAAATAGACGACCCTTATAAGTATTTAGATCAGAACTCTCTACAATCACTGACGAAAGAATTAAATTAATTGTTCTCTTGTAATGAGCCATCACATTGTCTGCTGTAATGCTGTTCATTACTACTGTGTTTCTTGGCAAAGATTCCAACTTGTATGGATCGGCCCATTTCTCATCATAATTACAATGAACAGAACAAATCAATAAAAGTTGTAAGTATAAAAATAACGATGTATTACTCATTCTAGCGAGCATTAGTTTTCGATAAAAACAATACTATAATGAATTTTTTTAAATTCTTACATAAGAGTTTTTTAAAATTCAATTGAAAATAACCTATAACGTTACTTGAAAGCTTTTAAAAACAATCAAGCTTGCCAACACAATATTCTGTGACAATTAGAGATGGGTAGTTCGCGAACGACCTAGTTCAAAGACACGTATCTTTGCAAAGACTCGAATGAACTATATCGGTAAAATTATTTTTAGTAGTTCGCAGTACATCGTTCATTACTACCATTATAACAACGCACATTTTTAAATTTTATAAAAAAAAATGTTCCTTATATATTTATTACCATATATTTAACTATATTATCTGTAAAATAAATTACATTACATGCATTTACATGCGGACATTACATGCGAACTTTTAAGAAAGTCACCATTTCATTAAAAAATTTATGAAAAAAAATTTCAGTTCTATGAATATATTGTGACAGGTGATTTTGACATAAAATAGTTTTCGCGTATTTAAATTTAAATGATGTTATAATGAATATATCGTGATACGTACGAAGAACTCATATATATATATATATATATATATATATATATATACCTGTGTTACCACATTATAGATTGAAAGTCACTGAATTAGGTGTGTACGAAATAAAAACTAATAATCTATAAATTCCATAAGCAATATATTTACCCAAGCAGCAAAATTCAAATTTGCCGCAATTATTTTTAGTAACTTCAACTTAAAGATATTAAATATCCATTGATGTAATACAAAATTGTCGGTAATTTCATGCTTTAATGTCGAAGTAACTAAAAATAATTGTGGCAAATTTGAATTTTGCTGCTTGGGTAATCTGCTCTTGATTCAACAGAAAAATACCAAATAAGTAATACCATATAATAAATAATAGACAATTCAAAAAATGTCGGTCAGTCGATCGTAATCTGAAGTGAACTAAGTGAACTGCGAACTAATTCAAAGATGCAGTTCAGTAAGATGAACTAGAACTAAAGACAAGTATCTGTGAAATGAACTGAACTGCCCATCTCTAGTGACAATGATTTTTATGGACAAGCAAAACTCCGTCGCCATCTTAGAAAACAATACGGATTATGGGAATCAGTACAGCCACCTCTACTGATTTTTTGGTAGATCTACGGATCCACTCATTTATATTATTTTTTCATGATTTCTGTATTGAAATTCTACATACCACTAATTACTATCGTTTTGTTAATATTCAACCTTTTATTTGTTAGAATTTTTCTTTATTTATTCTCTCTGTAAATGTACATAAGGGCAATCAAATACATACAAATAATTTGCAAATATTTTTCGTATTATCGTTATGGGTACTTATGTTAGGTATTATTACCACTATATTAGAACACAATAGTTGTACGAGGTCGCATTGTTCCAAATGCTACGCATGCTCATGCCACAGAATATCTGAGAATCATTTTGAGAATATCCTTATGCTCACTCAAGCTCCAGCTCCCGTTCCATAGGTATGTGAAGTTGTTGATTTTTGTTTAGGTGAATCAGCTGATCGTCATTAAGCTGTCAAACTTACAAAATGGCAGATGTCAAATCGTTGGAACATCCTACTCTCAAAGTATGTTTGAAAAACAATGTAAAGTATTGGTTAATAGCGAATTCCGTAGGTTCCGTATGAGATATTGAATAAAAAATTTCGCACTGCGCAAAAAACCTTGGATAGGGAAGTCGCGCACGTACAGCAGGCCGCCCTTGAAATAGAAAGGGGAATAATAGGGGACAACGTAAAACCAAAGGATATCACTATCTTACTGGGTGGCATGGTCGAGAAATTACAGGCTTTAAAAAGAAAAGCAGAAGAAAGTATAGCAGAGGAGCTACAAGCGAGCAATGTTTGCAAACGACGAATCGAACATCTGAAAGAGCATGGAGTACATGCACACAGTGGTGTGTCGCAAGCTGCATTGAATCAGTGGAAAAATAAAAGACTGGACCGAATGGTGGTGGAATATTTTTTACGTAACGGATATTATAATGCAGCGATAACATTAGCAGAACAATCAAATGTTAAAGATCTTACTAATATAGGTAAGTGCATCTTTATGGTGATAAATCGCAAATGTAATATGTAATAAAATTTACAGATATATTTCTAACATCTCGTGAAGTTGAAAAATCTCTCGCAAATCGTGAAACATTAAAATGTTTAAATTGGTGTCACGATAATCGATCAAAATTACGTAAATTAAAATCGAACATGGAATTCAACCTGAGGATACAGGAATTTGTTGAATTGATAAGGTCTGATCGTAGAATGGATGCTATTAAACACTCGAGGAAACATTTTCCTAGTTTCGAAGATGAACACTTGGGTGTCATTCAACAGGTGATGGCTTTATTAGCTTTTCCCATTACTACAGGTAGATTAATTTAATCAATCTCTTAATATACCATTTAATGGATTTGAATATTTAGATATAGCACCTTACAAAGCGTTGTTTGACGAAACAAGGTGGGATACGCTCATCGAACAGTTCAGGCAAGAAAATTACCGCTTGTTTCAGTTGGCGAGTCAATCTGTATTCACCGTAGCTCTCCAGGCTGGATTATCTGCACTCAAAACACCATATCCTTTTAAATTTGTTTTAGTTCAAACTCACTAGTCGGGAACTGTTGATAAATCGGGATTAAATTACTATTGGTTTAGTCGTTCACTTAAATTAAAATTACAAGAAAAAAACAGTTTTAAGCTAAATGGGTTTATTTTCTTCAATTATTCCAATCGTTAAATCTAACTTAACTCTCGAATACTCAGTGTTACACGAAAGATTGTGACAATAGGAATCCAGGATGTCCTGTTTGCCAGGAGTATCTTAATAAATTAGCGGAAAATCTTCCATTTGCCCACTGTTCGCAATCACGTTTGTATTGTCACATCAGTGGATTGCCTTTGAACGAGAATAATCAACCAATGATGCTACCTAATGGCTTTGTATATGGTGAACAGGTAAGTCAACTGCGTATTAGGGATGGGCGATATATCGATAACTGTTACTAATAACCGTTCCCGGCCGATAACTCTTTTAGTCGGTTCTCGATATTAACAGTTACCAAAATAACTTACAATAACGTTCCTCTTCTCTGGGTGCCCGTTCTCGATTCTCGTTCTCTGTTCTCCGTTACTAAATATAATATTCACTGAATAGTATTAGTCCGATATGTACGACTATTTATTGTTTATGTTTAGATTGAATACAAAGCGGCGGAAACGGTCCGTTTGTCCCATCCCTGCTGCGTATATGTTTTCCGGATACTTAACTACATTTATATTATTTTAGGCTTTGGAACAAATGGCCAACGATAATAACGGTCAAATAATATGTCCAAAAACGAAAGACGTATATCCTTATAAAAAAGTCGACAAGGTGTATGTTATGTGAATGTGATATATTTTTAAGATACTAAATAAGTATTGCTTTCTCGCAATTTTGTGTTACATTAATGTAGGTGATTATTAACAATGCATAATAAATAAAATGCTAATATTTTAAAAGAATCAATACGACGTGTTTGTTTTTTTTTTTACAGACCCAAAAGTGAAACATTTTTATAAAATGATGTAATCTATATCCAAAAAATGCTACGCGACTGAATTGATTTATATGTATTTGCTAAAATATAATAACTAAAATATCTTATAATGAGTAAAGACTTCAAGGATTGTGGGGCAGTACGGAGAAAGCAAAAATGATTGGCTGCGTTCGAAAGACAACGTTTAGCCAGTTGAGTGTTTTTCTCTGAACGCTAGCGTTGTATACAACATGTTTACTAAGCGGACGCCATTTTTTCCAGCGGATATGAAACTTGCTTTATTCACGTTTGAAATACAGCGAAAAACATAACCTATATCTATTATAACGTTTTTAAGAAATGGCTGTTTCTAATCTCGTGTAAATATGAAGGAGTGATGATGAATGTTGATAAAATTATTCTCCATAGCAAATTTAAGTGAAAAAAATAAGAAAAACACACAGTAATGCCATAACTTCAAAGTGTTTATTATACTTAAATTCCCAGCTGTCGCCAGAATCACAACAAATCCCGGAATGAGCGTTCAGAATGGAACAAATTCAGTAAAATGGGTATTAAAATTTTTTGAGAAAAATTCCCCGAGTACGTCGATATTTATTGATAAATACACACACAGTGTGCGTGAAAGTCAAAGCTCCGCCAAGTGGCGCTTTCCGCAAAACAAAACTAATGGCTTGAACAAGTCGGCTAGTTTTGCCTTGTTATCGCAAACACTACTTTGCAATATGAATCAATGAAACTATGAATTAGATAAACTATTCTTTATTAAAATATTACAAATGTGTATATATATTAGGCACTTTTTTATTACTTGCAGGCGTTTTTCTTTACTATAACATTTTTTTTTATACATTGTAATTTGTGCATACCTAGTACATTAATAATGATAATTCATAAGGCTTTTGATATTTAAAAACGTACTAGCGGAAGTAGAAATACATAAATAAGTGGTGATTCAAAAAATCAAATCACAAAATTTATTAACTGATATACGCAATTGAAAAATGGTTGTTGTTAAATTATATTTAATATTTCAACTTCCACAGTCTCTTGCTAATACCTACGTTAAGTTTTCTTAAAAGTAATTTCATCTTTAATGGTTTTTAAATTAATTTTGTGCCGAAGCATTAAGAGTTGCAATTGATTAGTAACAGCAACGATAAAAAAATTTAATTTGAACTGAAGATTGTCTACAAATTCTTATTCCAATTATTCTACGGTGCTGTATAATAGTAACCTTTACAGTGATCGCAATCTTTCTTTACTTTCACTACACCGCTCATAGCATCATGACGTATTTCTTTTCTCTTTTCCGAATTTTTCTTTTCCTCAACCAATGAATCAAACCAAGTCTTAAAATCTTTTTTAAGTCGGTCCATCATTTCCTTATCTAATAGTCTTCTAATAACGTAATTAACGGAATCGTTTAAGACGTTCCCCAGGTTTTGAATCCCAAAATCTCTACAAACTTCAGCTACATCTTGAGTTAGAACTCTTTCTTCAAAACGCCTTTGGTATTCCTGCGCATAATTCTGTATTTGTTTTATAACGAATTGTATAATTTCAACTTTAATATTCGACAATAGTCCTCGTAAAGCAGTAACGACACCTACTTCCAGTTGATTCATAAATATCTCGCAGATTTCGATTATCTTCGGTTGCAAATCCTTCGTGAATGCGCCGAGAGAGGTAAATAAAAGTGTGGGGTCGAAGGCTATGCCCCCCAAGACCGGTTGAAGTTTCATATTCTGTACCAGATTATTGGTTCGATTTACCGTCGCTAGCGAATATGTTTCGGGTATTGTCGGCAAAGAGTCGAGATGAGCGCTTTGTTGGGATTTAGCAAGATTTCCGAACTCTAGAATATCGACCTTGACACTGTTCAAGCTTATACCCCCACCCTCTGCGGCGAATCTAACTCCTTGCTTATTGAAATTCTTATTGGAACGCGTTAGAACCGCCAGGACGTCATCTCTCGACCCGGAATTACGTATTGTTGAAATTACTTCGGCCTTTCCACGCGTGTCGCCGTTTAGACGCACGGTCTCTTTCATCATCTTGTTAAAGGTTTTCCTATGGAGAGGGAGAAAATAGGTAAGCGGCTTGCTTTTGAGACGTACGATATACGGAGCCAGCAACAATTCCCGAAAACTGCGCGAGCGCAGGTGTACACTGTCAGAAATTTCGGGAATTATACCTCAAAAATCGTCGAATATTACTCGAAATTTAAGGTAAACGAACTGTTACCCTAAAAATAAGTTAAAATGTGCTGTCATAGAAATTTACCCTTATAAAATTAAAAATACCGGATTCTATGGTTTATTTTATATTTTCATCGGTTTTTTTAAGCGTCGCGGTTGGTAATGGTACATTTTTAATTACGTGGTTTCCGGAAATGGTCGCTGGTTCCATATAAACAATTTTTCACTTTTGGATGCATAACAAGCTAAATATACAGTGTGATTTAAAATGTCTGAGGATAGTCCAAGGGTTAATAGAAATCGATATGGAACAAAAAAAAAACAGGGAGACGTGATTAGTTGACTCGCAGATTACCTGTGTCTATTGCTTCGCAGGCTCGCCTCAATTTCACTTATTGTATTAGTTTGTATTTCCCTAACCATGGCCGCTCCAGTACGGAAATTGTACACGGAATTTCCGAAGAAAAATAACGAAGAACTCAGCTGTAAGATTGTCAAAGTGGACGGAAGTGTCTTCTCCTCGTTGCATTGCTGAATTACATCGTGAAAACTATTCACAGTAGAAGCCCCAGCGACTACAACGTTGACGCTGTTAACAACCGTTATTGTATGTTGAATTTCCTAGAAAATTACAAATACAATGTTCTACATTGAGTATAAGTAGGGATTTTTAGGTTTATTACCCTTCCTATGTTCACGCCGTTCTGTACAGCGGTAGATACGAGTTTGCTTGCCCCGGCGCCAATTGCGCAAAACGCACTGGCGGCAATGCTTAAATATGCTCCACGACTTTCAGCATTAGTAATATTGATGCTCTAAACCAGCAAAAAAAAACATAAGAAACTATTGCATTTTAGAAACATTCGATATTACCTCTTCGTGTTTGCTGCGATCTACTAAAACGTGAGTGCTTCTACCTGCAGAATATACCCCGGTGGCTCCACCAGCTATCATGGCAGGGACTGTTACAGCAGCAAGAGGTGTGAATGCAGAAGCAACCAATACCACTCCAGAAGCCACACCCAGAACACCTGCCGCGATATCTGAAGCTTTCAAGAATTGTGATACGCCACTACAACATGGGGCATAGCTTTCTTCTAGGCATACATTATCGTCACAATCACCACAATATCTCCCATCTTTTGGGTATATCATCTTACATGGTGTCAGTTTGTTATTCTCTAGGTACAGCTCCCAACTATTATAAACTCTGCAGCCGTTATCGATAAATATACGGCATCCATGTCTGTTTCTATTATCCCCAGATTTAATTTTGCATCTTCTAATAACAAAAACCGGCACGGGACAAAAGTCACAATCAGGTTTGTAGTTTTCGTCTTTCCTTTGTTTCTCTGCTTTCTCAGAGGCTAACGGTTCAATACACACGTAAATAAATGCGATCACAATGCGATCGTTCCATTTGGAATACTCATCTAGAAGAAATTTGTGTAATTGTGTCAATTAAACCCTAACTTACAACTATCTTACTGTTTTTCTCTCGTATCTTCTCGTAAATCGTATCCGCCTGTTTTTTTTGTTTATCCTCATATCCAATTTCATCCTTTAATTGTTGCGGTGGACCGTACAGCGCATATAAAATTTTATCCTTCAGCAGTTCACTCTGGTCGGGTTCGAAACTATCGTAGTCACGATCTCCTAACTCTTCGTACATCCACTGCTGATACTTAACTGATCTGAAATTAGAAAGGGGGCAATTTTCACCGATTAAAATTCAAACGTAATCAAGAATTTACTCTTGTTTAGGGATGAGAGAAACGGTTATTTTCAAATAACCGTTATCACCGCGACGTTATTTTCCAATAACCGTTATTCTAAACAGTTCTCGTTGTTATCGTTCTCGATGCTTTGTATGTGCTAGGGCTGTGCGATATTGGGAATTTAATATCGATAATCGATATCGATATATCGATATTTTTAATATCGAACATCGGTATTTGTAATATCGAACATAGACGTTTTTAATATCCATATTTAATATATCGAACAGGGATATTTTTAATATCGATATTTTATCGATAAAATCAAGGGGATACAAGCGTATGTATGTTTAAAAAAGATTATTAGATCAT
>JARFOC010000360.1:125355-135775 GCA_031763485.1 Osmoderma eremita | reverse complement strand
CAAGTCTGGCAAGTGTCCGATCGTGGCTTTCCAAATGAGTAGTTATAATTTGAAATAAAGTGCCGACAAAAATAGTCGTATGTAATTTTAGGCATTACTTTTTTTATCGTTCTGGATGGCAACGTATATATCGGGTTCGTACTTTTGAAGATAAAGCCTGTGCATTTTTTGCATATTTAGTTCGGGTGACAAATAAAACTTATTTACATTTTTAGTGCGGCTATAGTGCGATGATCTTTTTGGAAATGACTGTATATGCGAATCAATTTGATATATTAGATCCTCGGGTATCATATTAGGGCGATTGGTGTGTTTCCCACGCATGTCTTTAGGTGCCGGAGTGTTATTTTTCAAGTGCTTGATAATAAGTTCCACTCGTTTCGTACTAACGCCATATAAGAAGAGGCATTTATATATTCATTATATTTTCCTTACGAATAAAAGAAGCTGCCTCGTTTTTGCACCAATCGATACAGCGCTTTTGAATTACCTTATAGCGATTAAAAACGAAAAATCATAAAAATATGGAGCTGTCTCCTTTCTGCACCGGTGTCTTCAATTATTATAAATTTGGGTAACGATTTTCATGTTTTAATATTGTAAATGCGTTCAAACAACATCAGCGAAATTTCAATGAAAAACTTGGCCTAACTTAATACATCCATGAGATTATATTAACGATCTCTCATCAAAGATAACTTGTCCTGTTTTGGTCTTTGCCGATGATGTTAAAACGTTCTCGGACATATCTACTGTGAGTGATGCTTCTGTTTTAAAACAAAATTTAGGTACAATTGAAGACTGGTGTCTATAGTAACCAATCAATGTTCTATAACGACCAACTATTCTGTTGGTGATGAACGACTGGGGAGATTAGAATTTTTTTTTTTTGGGGGTATTGCACAGTAAAATTATTTTTTTCTTTCTTTTTCTCTTTGACTTGAAAATGTATCTATTGTTTGGTATCCGATGTACGCGTCATATAACTTAATGTTTGATCGCAAGCATAGGGGATTTTTGAAATTCCTGTTTTTCAGAGCTTTGGGTCCAGTCGGTATCAGTGACACATTGCACTAATATTGGTAGATAAGTTGTTACACTCGCATTAAAGCGTTATATTTAGAAGATTCAATTGAAGAATGTACAATAATATGGGGACTCAAAGGGTTTGAGCTGCGAATAATTAAAACCAAAGGATTTAAATCTTTAGCTCTTTCTGAAATTAAAGCTCTTCTATTAACCCAGTTAGTAGAATAAAATATTTAGTATACTCCTTTTTTGGCTACATTTTTGACATAAATATACTTCCCACTTCATTTTGAATATGTTGATACGCTACTTTCGATATCTAACACTCCTGGTAAATCTAAACTCTGCGAAGTTTTGAAACATAATTGAGACATTCCCTATTTAGAGGCAAATATGTGTTCAACGTGTTATAAGTTTCGGAGTACTTTAAACAGGTTATTTGTCGATGTGATAGAAAGTGAAAATAGTTGAGTAGACACGTTAACAGTACCTACTTAATGTACGCCTACTATCATTCCATTAACAATATATCAATGCAAATTACGAAAGATCATTAAAATGTATACCAAAACCGTTACAATATCCATTACCTCACCTGGGTAAGTAAGAGTGGCACAATTCCAAACAGATAAGTGCAAGTGTTCATTAAAAGAAGGTTAGAATATTTTGCAGAGCCTGCATAAGGCCCATTTTAATAGTCAATAATTAAAGCACAGTTTATCAGCATACAATTTACATTTGCTTTAGTTTTGTAAAAGGAAAATACACATCTATGTATCATAGTTAAATAATCAGAACACTTTGTGAAAATTCACTGGATCAGTTATTTATTCCAAGTGCACTTTTACTAACGGAAGAAATATATTTACATGTCGAGCTATGCATAGAGAAGTGCTTGTAGCTGTTCGTATAGTACTGTAGTGCAGTTACGTAGGTTCATTTATTATAAGTATTCGAAGTGCATAACCAAGTACGTTTGCGGAAGAAGCAAACAGAATGTTCTGTGTTCTGTGAATAACGGTATAGAGAGCATCGTGTACAGAATAATATTTACTTAACGTGTAACCACGGAGATTTTTCTTAATGTTATCTTTCTGTGCCATCGCTTCAAAGATACATATTTCTGTAGTATAAAATCGTTTTATGTCTTCACGTAGTTACCTTGTGAACTGCATATATTAGGCTATATTGAAGTAAAGGTTCTGTATTTATTTTTACTTTAAAATGCTATTTCTGCTTTATACTTTATGTTCCGAAGCGTAATAGAATAACATAGTGAACCATGTTCGAGCGCTTTTCTTGTATGATAATAAAATCTACTGTACTATATTTAAAAAGATTTTTTAACGAGCTTCATGCATAAAAATAATTCCTTAAGGTGTTTTACAACAATATGGAAAAATATCTAAAAACACTCAAAATTTTCTTGAAAATTTCTGAGTATAGATAAGTTTGTTTAGGCAGATTTCTCCAAGACATGGCTGTATAGATTACGTTATTATACTCAAGAAACGTAGCAACTGTGATTTTAGTACTCAATAAACTTCCTGCAACAATATATCTTTTTTGTTATCGAATCTGGCAGTCCTCAAGATAGTGGTAATGAATTATCATTACCGATTTGTATTAATAAAACCTTTTGCAATAAATTTCTACATGTGTAGAATATTTAAAAAGGCAACTAGTACTCATCTGGAGTTCTTCAATCATCAAGGTGGTAAGGGTATTTTTATTTTTTATTGTTAATACTAATTGGAAGTATCATTGCGACTTGATACAACTCTATTGCCCCACAAAGCAATTATTATTATGTTTTACCAGCATTTTCATACATTCACAATTAGCGGAACTCATGCAAAAAATACCACTTCAACGAGTGAAATACTTTTGATAAGTATTTCGGTAAGTTACCGTGGTCAATAGGAACTACAAAGGAAAAAAGGAAAAAATGTGTATTGAAAAATAGCTAATCCCTATTCGTTTAAAAAAAACTGAAACACTTTAAATTATGGTTAAAATCAGCAAGCCTTTATAGTTTTATATCAATGATGAGAAATTTTCTAGTATGGATGCATCGCCGTTTCCTATACTTCAAAAAATTAGGGCAGAAAAATTTTAAAAAAAATTTAGTTTTTCTTTCTCGAAAATAACAACCCGTGTTATTTGCAGTACGATGTAAGGCGATATACAAACAGTTAAATATGCTGCATCAGCCATTTAAAAAATGTACTAACAATAATTTGGCAAGATAATGTGATAATGACCTTTGATTTGGACCGGCGGCTGTTGGCATGGTTGCGAATTACCTCCCTGGCCGCTCTCAATATGCAAAGCTGCAACATGATCGAAGTGAATTGCGCGGTGTTGTCTGCGGGGTGCCTCAGGGTTCTGTCTTGGGGCCGCTCCTTTTTACACTATGTACCTCGAATATAAATTCTTCAGTTAAATTTTGTAAATTACATAGTTACGCGGACGACACGCAGATTTATCATTCATTCCAATTAAGCAACGTTCATGAAGCGTCCGGGAATATCAATAAGGATCTCGTTTCCTTAGCTCTGTTTGCTGACTCACATTGTTTAAAAATAAATCCGGAGAGGTCCTTCGCTATCTTATTTAGTATGCCAAAGCATCGCTAAACAATGGGATTAATATCAAGATTGGTAATCAAGCAATACCGTTAATAGCAAAAGTAATCTGGGGTTGCAGGTCGATTGTAACCCCAGATTCAAGGAGCATACGGCTGCGGTCATGCGCAGGACATTTCCGGTGATGAAGCTGTACAATGGGAAGTCATTCCTTAATACGAAAATTAAAACTTTACTAACTGAGTCACTGGTGCTTTCACAATTTAATTACACACATGTGGTCTATCACCACTGTATTCACGAGTAATACAATCAATGCAGAATCGTTGTGTCAGGTTAAAGGTCCTAAATTGAGGACTCTTAATTGGTTGAACATGGCAAATCGACGTAGGCTACACTATCTTGTCTTCTACCATAAGGTTCTAGCGAACAAAACATCCTCGTACCTGTATTCAAAGATTACTTTTCGATCTGATATCCACAATTTGAATGTTCGTTATAAAGGTCTCCTTACTCCATCGATTCATAAGACGGTTTTCTTATAATATTGTGAACAAATGCTTTAAGACTCAGTAAATTGAAAGTTTTAGGAGTAATATGCGTAGACGATTGCAAATGATCCAGAGTGAGGTTATTAGTTGTAACTTGGAGTAGTATATTGTATTTCTGTTTTTTTTTTTTGTGTGCTTTTGTAACTTTTGTTGCGCTAGTTAGTAATGATTATGTTATGTGCACATCAATTATAATACTGTTCATGTGCAAGGTGATGTGGTAGATCAGCAATCCGACAATACGGATTAGGCTGAACATCGCTTTGGGATTTGTACCATCTTCCTTTGTATCTTTATTTATTAATTTATATTATATTTTATATTTTGTTGTTGTATTGGTTCAAATAAAGATTATTATTATTATAATGTTTTTATTTTTGCAGATACAGAGCATGAGTTGACACACATAAATATGCCCTCATGTATCACAACAAAGGTTTAAAAGAATTTATGTTAGTTAAATTAATTACAATTCGGGATTGTAATAAAAGAAGCCATAGTAATTTACGGTGAACAACGGACCCGAGCTTACTCGCCCCACTATAACGTCTTGCATTGTATCGGGAAAGACTCGAGCTGCCTAACTGGCCCGTTACACCCTAGTAGATATCTGAGTCCATAAACAAGAGGCATTTGCAATTGCGTTATCCCCGCTACAAAGGCTAATTACATAATTTCATATAAATTAATAGTGCTTGTAATATAAGTGTAGACAAATGTTTTTCTATATTAGCATTGTTTCTTTCTTCAATTTCAATTTAAGCTTAAGTATCTCACGTGTAAGAAAGAAATGATTTTGTTTTGTTTTTTTATTTGGTACTAAACATATCTAATCGAGTTGAAAATTTCAATTGCAAAGCGACGTCCAACAGAAAAGCGAGAGCTAAAATATTGTGAAGTAGTAATCCGCGAGCATTTTAAATGTTTGACTTTCACATCGCAAAACAACTTATCGCCTCTACTTTTATAATTTCGCCTTAAACTGTTAGAATTTTTCAAATTACAAATTAATTCGTGGGTTGGTATTATTGTAACGTTGCATGTAGTATTGCGTGCAAGCGCCATTTTTTTCAGTAGCGACATTATATAGAGATAACCATCGCGAGACAAGAAGAAACAACTTACACCCACAGTTAAATGGCGGTGGAATGTTAAAAGAAGACATTCTGCCTAAAAGATATGATAGAATGTGGTTTTCTGATGGATAATATTGAAAGAAGTTTCCAAAGGGAAGAACGAAATGTTTCCAAAGGATTATACATTTTTTTTTAACAGTGAAAACATAAAGATTGGCATAAATTCATTTAAAAATCAGGTGTTTTTTTTCTCGAAGAAACGCTGGGACCCATAAATTTAAGAAAAAGTAGTAAAATGCAATAAAAAATAACAATTATTTTATCAAATGTTTGAAATGACCTTCACCAACTCCCTGACAGTATCCGATACAGTATTGAAATTCCTGCAAAACGTTATTAACTACGTTAGGTTCTATCAATCTCATTTCGTCTCTTATCCTATTCTTTAAGTCTTGGATGTTGTTTGGTCAGTTAACGTAGATCTTACACTTAAGATAAGGAAGAGATACAAATGCTTGCAGAAGGCAAAAGGTTATTGCAGGAAGGGAAACGTAAAAAGAAAAAAAAAAGCCAAGAGGATGTGAACAATAATAAAGAAAATATTAAATAAAACCAACTGGCAGAGTTAAAAGACAAACCAATCCTCCAACAAAGAATATGATAGCAAATCAAAATGTTAGAAAAAGCTTATATTGGAGATTGAGAAGACGGGAGCGGATCAAGCAACTCATTGCACTGTTTGCGACGAAATATTTGAAGAAGACTGGATATAGTGTCAACAATGTCTTGGTTGGTCTCATGATATATATATAAT
This sequence comes from Osmoderma eremita, assembly GCA_031763485.1. Taxonomy (NCBI): domain Eukaryota; kingdom Metazoa; phylum Arthropoda; class Insecta; order Coleoptera; family Scarabaeidae; genus Osmoderma; species Osmoderma eremita. The sequence goes on along the minus strand of JARFOC010000360.1, from coordinate 129,717 downwards.
CATTCCCTTATACCCATTGGGTGTAGGGTGTATTTAGTTCTTTCCGGATATTTTTATTCCTAATGCGGTCCATTCTTGATACTCCCTTTACTCTACTCAAATACTTTATCTCTGCTGCTCTGATCTTGCTTTTTTCTGGGTTCGTCAATATCCAAGATTCGCAACCGTACGTAAGTGTCGGTCTATATATAGCCTTGTAAACATTCATCTTTGTCTCCCTTGACACTTTTTGCTTGTTTAAGAAACCTTTATTCAACGCATAGTACACCTTATTTGATTTTCCAATTCTGTTGCCAATGTCTATTCCATGTTTTCCTGTTCCTTCGAGCGTTACACCTAGGCATTGAACGTTGCTAACTTGTTCTATGTGTGCGTTCTCTATTGTTATTTGTATTTCCTTCCTTTTTTATCACTTCTTGTCCTCATCCCGTTCTTTAATAGCACCTCGTTCCATCTCTTTAAGTCGTCTTCTAGCTCTTCTCCACTTCTTGTAATTATAGCCATATCATCCGCAAAGACATAATGAGATACACCAATCCTTTCCAAATTTCTGTACCCAATGTATAGTGATTTACTTCTTTTTTCTACCTCCCTTTTATTTCATCCATGAAGGTGACAAAAAGTAGTGGACTTAAGCTACCTCCTTGTCTAACTCCCTCTTTTCTAGCACATATTTCGGACATTCCAATCTTACTTATAACTCTGTTCATGTTTCTGCTGTACATACTCTCGATTGGTCTCATGAAATGTGTGCAAATCTTGAAGGCGGCAGTCATTTTATGCTTAATAAACAGTTCTTTTACGACTGCTAATGACTTATTCCCTATGCTCTATGCCATGTCCGATACAACCTTCCAATTTTCAACACTGGCAAAAGGTAAGATGTTTTTTTGGATCCCAAGAACTATTAGAAATCATCCTCCTAGGAATAATTGTTTTTGAGGGTGTTTATATGATATAGTAAAGTTTGTAATGCCTAATACTTTGGTTTTATTGAACCATTATCAAATTCACAACTTCCGAAACGCTTAGGTGTCCGATACTGGACGACTTTCCCCTAACTTTGTTATTGTGTAAATAGAAAATAGCTTTGAGTTTATACAAATACGTGTACAAACTATACACGTATTTGTATGAAAACATATTTACCACAAAACGACCATAATTTAAGTTCATTATTCATAATTAAAAAAAAAAGAAGTGATGCAAGTTTGCTTCATAATTTCCGTCCAATTATACACTTAGCGTCTTTAACTTCTCACTATGCTCAAAGTTGATAGAAACGTGACCCATACTATCGTGACAAAAGCATCAGAGACTGACTATAAATCTCACCAATCAATCAACATACATTTCTTGGCGTTTGTTTTAATACAATTACTACCATCATATAATTTTCGTAACCACCATTCCGTAAAATTAAATAATACGTTCTCCGTTGCAAATATCTACCTGCCACCTACTTTTACATTACATTCGAAACGGCTAATTTTCCAAAACAACAGAATGCAGCGGAACATTCACATTTTCACAATTTTATGTTTGGAAAGCGTATATTAGAACTGCTAAACTGAAACAGTTTTGATCTTGGAGCGAATTGATATATTGTATCAAACATACAAATTATTATCAGCAAGTTATTGGCATGACGTTGTAAGAATTGATAGGACTTAATACTTTTATTAATCATTAGATATTGACCAGTAACATTTGATTTGGAACAAAGCACTTTAATATGTACACAGCGGGTTAAATTTTTTTTTCTAGGAAATGTATATTTAGTTTTTGCTTCATTAAGACCTAAGGAAATGGCTGTATATGAGAAATCAAGGTAACTAGAGCGAAACAAGTAAGAATGTCGTTGTTGTTAGAGAAAATTGGTACAATATATTTTTTACCTTAACAAATCCTCAAATTTGATGTCATTATCGCCGCAAGTTACTTCTGGCTACAAAATGTATAACACTTTTGTCATATAATTATTGTGTCGATGTTTAGTTGATGACGATTATAAAAAGACGGGCACTTCTATTAATATCTAGAATGTTGGAAAATTCTAGGGCAAGGCAAAGAACTACAAATCCATTTATGAAAGGAAAGTAATTGGAAATTATGTTTCTAATGTATTTCGAGCAATTACATTAGTATGAAATACAATTCAAGTCTTTATGATTACTAAATAGTTTTAAAGATATAACTGTATGCAGTAGTCATTCACTACGATTATTATAAATCAAAGCATTCAAAGAAGGTAAACGAATAAATACATCTGTGTATTACATACACATGTGTAAGCAGATAAAAGTTTACATCTAGTTCTTGCATGCTACATACAGGGTAACCCATTAGTGTGGGAAGACTCGATATATCCGTTATTATATAAGATATCAAATGTTATTTACGAAAATTGTAGATAGTCTTAAACTTAACATCTTAAATTATTTTCAAATATACAGGATATTTTGTATCAGCAGGGTGATTCAAACATACGTTTTCTTAAATGGAACAGCCTGTATATTATTTCAGATTTAGATGAAGCTCATGCCTCACACTTCAATTGCACAATTTTATTGAATTATACAGCGTGTTTCAAAAGTTGTTGTCAATTTTAAATGAGCTTAACGTCTTGTATACTGCAAACGACACAATCTAAAATTTTGTTTTTAGAAGCATAGATTTTCGATATTTTCCCAGTGTTATAGCAAAGTGAGATTTCTTGAAATTATTGTAATATAACGAGTTGATTGTGGGAAAAGTGACAATAAGACAGTCTTAAGTCTTAATTACTAGCTAGGTGATTACGTAATTGGACCACATTTTTTAGAAGGACGAGTGAATGGTGAAGCTTATTTAGACCTTTTAGAAAACCATTTACCGTTGTTATTGGAAAATGTTCCCCTAAACATTTGTCAAAGAGCGTGGTATCTGCATGATGGAGCTTCTTTACTTCAGACTACGTTAATACACGATCATCTAAACACCCATTTCCCTGAAAGATGGATAAGGAGAGGGGAACCAATTGAGAGAGTAGCCCGATCACCGGAGTTCACTAAAATTAACTTCTTTTTGTGGTCATTTGTAAAAAAACCTTGTATATGGAACACCGCCATCATACAAGGTGATATGGACAATATAATAAGACAAACATTCGTCTGTATTAATTCAGAAACGTAAGCCGATAGCTTGAACAATGGCTGCAATGTTGTATCGATAGTTCGGGTGGATATTGTGAACATTTATTATAGAACTGCATTGTAAACAGTTGAGTTAATTAATTAAATGTTAAACATTAGTGTAAGTTATAAATGTTTGTATTTGTATTAAAAATTAAACCGTCAGTTTTCCTTGACTAACTTGATACATTGATATCCAGTATTCAGTGCCATGAGTTATTACCATTACGCCTGCGCCCGTAGAGCGATTTTAGATCTAGACCCTCAGCATTTGCCAAGGGAGTTAGGAAAACCACGAAAACGAAACTCTGAGAGCGGTACACGGGGTTCGAGTCCTTTACCTCGAGCGTAGTGAGCAAGTTGGTAACCGACTATGCCACTAGCCCGGTATATGATATCTAATGAATCTGATACTTCAAAAGTATCCGATACAAGGTAACTGATACCTAATGCGATGGAAAACAATGTGTTAATCAAACAGAAAAGATGTTTCGATACAATGTACCGAAAAGGTAACGATCTTGGGCACATAAAATGTATCGGATACAATATATGCAAGTCCTTACAAATTATTTGATACCTACAATGCATCATATACTTTCAATCTATATATCTACAACGAATCTGATAATTGCAAAGTATCCGATACAAAGTAACTGATACCTAACGCAAAAGTATCGGATAGCATCAAATACCTAAAAGTATCAATATTGCACATCACTAGTATATAGCAAAACTTTTTATGGATCATACAGGATGTGCAAATCGTGAGAGAAGAAACAGGTGGGTGACAATAGAAATGATTTGCGTATGTTCTTCAATACGTAGATCTGGAGGTGGAAAGTTACACTTTTGTTAACGGGGAGTCCGTGCGTATTGTGCAGTCTGCGCTGGGTGACCACAGCTACATTTTGGATCTGTTATCTTCTATTCTTCCACTTTCTATCTTTCTCTCACCTTGTCATTATTTATGTGTTTTTAAGGATTCTAGTACGCCATCCATTCATTTCATTGCATTTCATTTATTTATTTGTCCGGATATCATCATACAATGATATGAGACACGTCAACAATCAAATCTATAATCTATGACAAAAGTCATAAATTGTTATATTGATGAAATATAACAAATTAAACAAACTAAACTAAACAACAAATTAAAATCAAATGTGTTCAAACGTAACCCCCC
>JARFOC010000360.1:51579-125255 GCA_031763485.1 Osmoderma eremita | reverse complement strand
AATAGTAAATTGAGAAATGCAATTGCTAGTATATATAAGAATACTAGAAATTATGTGAGAATGAGGGATATGCAGTCAGAGGAACTTTTAACTTAAGAACGATTGCAATAGGGAGGGGCACACTCTTTAATATAGTCTTCGATTATATTTTAAAGGAAATCAAAAAGAAAACAAAGAAACTGGAAATAGTTTATAGAAATGTGCAGGTAGTACAAGTAGCAGAAAACGCCTTCCCTGACGACTTGGTATTATATGCAGAAAGTGAAAAAGATTTACAAACAAATTTAAATATTTGGGAGGCAGCCTTAATAAAGATAAATATGAAAATTAACGCCGATAAAACTACAATTATGACAATAGGGAAAAGTGATAGTATAATAGCAATTAAATTAGATGGAAAAGTCATAGAACAAGTAGTAACAGAACAAGTGGTAACATTCAACTATTTAGGAGTAAATATACATGCGGACGGAAAAGAAGAAACAGAAATTAACAGTAGAATTGAAAGTGTGATAAAATTATATTATGCAATAAACAACACATTCATAAGAAAGAAAGGAATTTGAAAGAAGACTAAAATAATGGTCTATAATACAATATTTAAACCTATATTAATATACGGATGTGAAAGTTGGTTCTTAAGCAAACAAACGAAGAGCAAAATACAGGCGCTGGACAACTAACAGGAAGAGGCAGAGTAAGAAATGACGAAATAAGAAAAGAATTAAAAGTAGAACCGATTTTGGAAACGATAGAGACACATCAATTGAAATGGTTTGGGCATGTGACACGTATGGAGGAAAATAGACAAACAAAAATAGTATGGAAAGCAAGGTCAATAAAAAGAAAAGAGGCAGACCAAGAAAAAACATGGGACACGGCAATAGGGGAGTGTTTGAGGGAGAGAGGAATGTCCTGCAGTGATGCAGTAAGAAAAGCAACAAACAAGAAAGAATGGACAAAGTTCATTTATAATAAGAAACAGGAAATAAGAAAGTGATAGATAAATATGTTTTTTACCTTTACACCCTTAGGGTAATTAAGGTTATCGATTATATATATATATATATATATATATATATAATCAGGAAACGACCGAATGCAGAGAAAAATAGTAGGTCGCAGTATTAAGCCATAAACATGACCTTCCTCTGCACCAGGAAATAATCAAATCAAAAATATGTACCACTGAAGAATTATTTTCTGCATAATCGGGATGACCTAAACGTACTCGCTTGGAAGGTGAGGCCATATTTGCACAGAGTCGACATGAAGAAATTTATAACAAACGGAGATACGTCGTTCTATAGATTGCTCCTACTACAACAGCTGCAGATTAGCGTATCCCCTTCAATTATTGGGAAATAAAGAACAATTATCTTTGGCCGTAGTTTCCCAACCGACACGTCTGTGGTTAAAACGGTTAAGCCAACGGTTTAAGCAATCCAGGTGAATAGGAAGCTCATTGCTTTTTCTTACATTTTGCTCCACTGTTGCTTTATTGGCACGTTTTTCTGTTGATTTTCTACTCTCCTATCCATATGAATTACTTAGTTCGTATCATAAGCGTCGTAAGTTCACCAGAATATGTATTGGATATTTTCAAAACGCATGCAAAACTTTGAGGAGAAATAGTGTCATCCAGAACGCAAGGGGAATGATTTTTGCGATCACTAAGCAATTTAGATGTTTATGCGCAACATATACAAATTCAAGTTTTATCATTCCTTTTCTTTCTAATTTAGCTGATGTGTGATAGTATCTTCAGCGAATGTTGTACAGGGTTAGTTATAGCAATTAGTTAATTATTTTAGGTGGCTGGCACCCACCTGAAATTGTATAAAGAGAGTTGGCGGGCCTTTGGAAAGGTGCAAATCGTTCTGGCAGTCTGGGGGGGCCTTCAGAAGAACGGTTTCCGGTGGCGTACGCACGTTGGGGTTTTGGAGGTGCACCTTTCAAAAGTTACACCATCACCATACAAAGAATTAATAAACACATTTTTTTTACTTTCCAAATAATTTTCTGGTGGGAGGAGAACGGTGTAAGCTTTTAGTTTATTTTATATTAGCGTTTAGTGAAATATGCACCACCAAGCGTTGAGCTTTTGAACGTGGTAACGATTAAGTTACCAAATTTATATGAGAAATAAAAGACAATGGAAATGCATACGAAATCGTTTCACAATTAGTATTATCAAGCAGCAAAGTGAGTGCTTATCCATGTGTTACGCAATAAAAAAAACAAATATCTAAACTTTGATAACTCAGTTACCATCTTTGTTCTCTAATACATTTTGAACCAGTATCAAACATTCCAAAGGAATCTTGGTAATTTTAGTTACGTGTAATAGATTTGGTATTTCATGAGTTTATTACAATCCCTGTAGTTTATAAACGAACAGAAAGCGAATTTTTTGTTGTTAAAAAGTTTCGATAATTGGTATATGTGCATAAGGTAAATATGATGAAACGTTTACAGTCGTGTAATTGTGCGAAAATATGTAGTTTGTGTAGCAAGATCAGTTTCAAATAGAAAGGAAGGTCATCATTATGTGCGGATTAATCTAAAATTCAATAGATATCGTTGATGTAACACCTATATACAGCGTAGCCGAGCTGAATGTTTTATAAGCGAGAAGAATGTTACAAGATATGCCTTAAATTATCTGCTAGAAAAAACATCAAACCAAAAAATTCTTTCATCAACATCCTTTACACAAGCGGAAAAGAGAATCGCAACAACAAAATATGCTTTAATTAATTAGCAATAAAATAGTGGAAAAGATTGAAGTCGTTCAAAATGACCACTACCTTGTTTTTGACATATTTAACATTCTAAACAGTGGCTCTTATCACATTTCTAAATTATCCTGGCGTAATTCTAGTGGCGCTAACAAAATAAGAAGTCTACGGGAGTTAGGTTCGATGACCTGTGATGGTATTTTTATTAAACCACACTAATCTGTTGAAAATATAGATCCGGACGTTCAGCTGATAGCATTTCATTGTAAAAGTGGTAAATTTCGTAATTTAGAGAACTAAAGCAATTATGCTCAACCAATATGATGAATCCAAATATTTCTGGAAAATTACCTACTCTCATAAACTGTAAATTTCCTTGAACATGTCTGTGTTTGTAAATCGACCTTCGTCAGTGTAAAGAATTCTAAATGGAAATCTGTTATACCAAAAATACTTTTGCAAACACAAATTACAGTTTTCGAGCCTCCATGCATGGTCGTCTCACTAAAGATGCTAATGTATCTGATGTTTGTAAGAATGAATCTATGCCTATTCAAAATTCCCCATACAATTCAATTAAATAAGAGATGCTGTTATATTCACTTCCACACAATCTGAAACATCCATTTGTCTTTCCTTACTAAAAAAATTTCATTTCGTAAATGTGATTTTAGACCTGGCAGAGGCAGTACAGATTTAATCTTTTCAACAAGACAGTTAATAGAAATGTTATTGCGTTGTAAGAATATCTTGTTTGTGTGTTTTGTTGATTTAGGTGGGGCACTCCACACTGTCTCACAATTAATTCGTGCAATTAAGAGCTTGCATGAGGGCACAAGGAACAATCCGAAGAATTTATTACAAGATCGGGAGTTAGATAAGGTAGCCTCCTACGTCCATAAGAAAGAGCGCATGGGTGTGAGAAAACTCCAGCAAGTGTGGGTGTCTGAACTGTTATCCGCGGACAACTTAAGCATCATTGCGTCATCGGAAGAAAACTCGAAAAGGAATGTTAAGCCGTGCTACAACAGCTTTAAAAAATTAGTAAGAGCATTAAGCTAAATAAAACTGAAGTTCTAGCGGGGGCAATAGATTCGTATTAGTCTTAATGACAAGGCTCCCAGATAGGCCGAAAACTTTATGAGAACTGGAACCATAGCTTAGAAATAGGATAACCAACGCCACTGAGGTGTACCAAGCACTGAACAAAACACTTATTAGGATCACTAGGGACGCTAAAACTTGCATCTTTAAGGGTGTGTGTACCAGTACTAATTGGTGTGAACATAGAGTTTAAATGACAGAAGTCAAAGTAAGTTATCTTAGAGCAGTGATGAGTGTCACAAGAACGACTAGTATTAGAAACAGAGTAGTGCGGAAGTGGTGCTTGGTCGTGGGGAAACGGCAGTTAGTATGATTTGGTCACATGGTTCGTATGGACGATAGCAGGCAAGTGAAACAGATATGGGTAGCCGGCTGTGACAAAAAAAGACCGCATTTGGGGAAAAACTATTAAATCATGATCAACTGGTATTGTAGATTCACTGAAAGAAAGTTAGGGAGTTAGATTTGTTCGGATAATCAGAAAATAACCGAATGCAAAGTGAGACAATAGGCCTCAAGCCCGCAGTGTTAAGGGATGTGAAAGGCCTGTCTCTGCATTGGGGTCGAAATCTAATCAAATCAAATCCTAACACCTCCACACTATTAGGTGGAAGAAAACCGGTTAAGTGAAACGAAATAAGTAAAGTGATAATATATCAAAATAATGGTAATTCAATGCTTTTTTGTCATGGCCCAGTGACTCTATCCGATAAAATTAATTAAAATCTAAAAACCACATTTATACCATTCAAAGTAAAAATGAAAATTTATTACACTTTAAATACAAAAATAAATTTAAAAAGCTTATGTCAAAAAATTACAAATTTGTTACAGCTGTACTCAGAACGTTATCCTGAATCAATATCAAAAATATACACACGTTTAAAGAAAGAATTATTAAGTAGCAATAACATACCACAGATAGTATAACAAATTAAAAATTCCTTCCTTTTTAGCCTGATATACCCAGAATCTTATTAACCAGATATGAGATATTAAACACGATTTATTCGTTTCACTGAACTATATAACTATTGCAATATTTATTTAACGCCCGTTACATTATTCAAAACACATATCTATGTTAACATACATATTTAACGCGGCTATAAAATTAATTGCCGTGTTAAACGACTGTTAGTTACTCATATATTGAGGCGGATGTTGCAAGATGCCAACACATATCGGTATTAATGAAAAATAGACGACAAACGGATTTTGTTCATTTTGAAAGTGTGGCGTTTTACGAATGCATCTAATACAGGGAGAACAAATATTGGTAACTAAGTTCTAATTGCATGCATTTAAAAAAACGATAGATATATTAATGTGTGTAAATAACGAAAATCATGAGTATAAAGAAGCTTTCAAACTCGTAATGAACAAAAGAAAGTTACAAATACGACCGGGTGACACCAATCAATCGATCAGAACAAATGCAATTGTAACCTGATTACGTCAGGTACAGGACGTGAATTCCTTACCGGTTGGCAGTGTTTTCAGCCGATCTGGAGGTATTGCTGTGACAGCTGGTGAGTATGCCCTCAATAAACCGCTCCTTGGTAAACTTGCGGTGGAACCCATGTAATACGGAGCACTTTTGCTTGCACTTCCCTGAAAACAAAGTTATGATGATATAAATCTGTTGCTCTGTATGTGAACATAGAAAATTTTTATCTCAATATGTAGTGTAATTCAGCATTGATATTGAAAGAAAAAACACATGGTGGATAAATAAAACATAACTCATTCAAATTTTAAAATGATTGAGATATAATGGCAAAGATACAAATACATATAAACTATATAGAAGTAATTGCAAAAGAAGTCGTTGATTGCATCCATGTTTTTAATATTAGTATGAAGATTGGTTAACTTGACTTATTGATTTTAATGTTTAAATATTTTATTTGGAATTAGACCAGTATAAAACTGTCAATAATATGCGGAATTTTCCGAGAAGTCGGCACACCAAATTCTTTCTGCTGATGATATCTGCTGAATTCACAGTATTGCATCCTCTGCAAAAATTGATGACATTTTATTGCACATCCTAATTCATTATATCATTAAGTGTTTCTTTTACTCTCATGCATTTGTGTTTCAGACTTCGCACTTATACATTGCACATTGTACCCTATCTCGATGAGTATATGTTATCAATAACATGTTGATTGTTGTATGTACATATGTATGTATAGTAAGGGTGATAATACGCTGCGACATAAAAGATCTACTGCGTCCCCTATTCTGGCTGTATTTAGAGCTATCCGTCCAGTCCGATTCTCTTTAAAAAGTGCAGAATGTCAGAAGGCCCCAGACTAGGTAACTCTCCCTATTCAATTTCACTTGCTCCCAGGTGCAGGACCCTTGAGTTGCACAGTGCAGCGCAGTTTGAGAGTAAGTGGATGGATGTTTCATCATGTTCCCCACAAAATCTACATTCATCTTCCTCTGTTATTCCAAGTCCACTTAGGCGTGTCCTTTCAGTTTACAGTGGCCTCATAGGATCCCTGTCAACACGTGAATATTATTTTTACTTACGTTGATGCACTCTATAAATCTCTTCCGGTTATAGGTTTTAGTTTGCCTCATTCCCTTAAGATTCTCCCAGTACTTGGATTTTCTCTGCTCTTCTTCACTTTTAAGTTTCTCTATTATTATACTGCTACTTATTCCGCAACGGGGTTCAGGCCCTACAAATGGTATTGCAGCCCCTTTCCCAGCGAGATTGCCTGTTATTTCGTTTTATTCCACTCTTGTGTGTACCGGAACCCACAGAAGGGTTATCTTGTTACTTTTGCCTATCTCGTTTAGTAAACACACTGTTCGGATTACTCCTTCCCGCACAAAGTATTAATTAATTCGGGACGACACGTGTTTCGGGAATACGTGGATTCCCATTATCAAGTCGAAAAACCGAATGAATGAATGTGCTGCCCACAGTCCTTGCTATCTTTACTAGCTCGTTTAGCTTTTTTAGACATTCCCAAACCATCTTGGAGCGGATTATATTTTAGATCAGTGCCCTGATGGCTGCTTGATTATCAGACATTATGATAATCTCTTACTTTTGATAGTTCCTATCAATGTTGAATTGGACCCATCTTTCAATAGCGTATGTTTCCGCCTGATAGATACTGGGGTACAAGCCCCAAGTATTCGAAATATGTGGTTCTAGGTCGTAGTTCCTTCTGCCGTTTTGTAGCCATCCGTATACCATTTGATGGCATTTAAAATTATTTCAAAAAGCTGAACTTTTTTTGGCATATCGTCTTGGGGCATGTCCAAGGTTTGGTCATTTTTAGGAGTACTAATACGCAGTATGGGGAAATCCACACCAGAAAAATTGATTTAATAAAATTCGGGACATATGCTTCAAGAGTATTATTAAATCAATATGTGTGGCGTTGATTTCCCGATACTGCGTATTAGTGATACCAACCCACAGTCCTTGCAATTCTTCATTTTTAGGAGGCTGAGGCTTGTGCCCAACCATTACCTCCCCAGTCATTCTGCGTGTGATCCTTTTGGCTATGCCCTCCAGCGAAATGAGCATAGGGGTAATAAATCGTTTAAAAGAATATAATTTTATTTATTTCTATATCACCCTTCTTTGGATCTTTTATTTATTACTTGCGTACTTGGGGTTATGTGTTTACGTTTACAAACTGCAACGTACAATTTTCCAGCTAAATTATACAAAGGTTGACGGTAAGCACTCTCTCAATGCGTTCGTTCAGGAAAACTCCATCAGGAAACACTTGCAACTTGTGCCAACCCTTGCGTTACCTAAACGCAACCAACATCTTGAGTAAAAAGTCTTATTTATTACACAAAGTAAGGACATCTGTGGTAGCCGACTTACTTCATTTGCCTTTGCGGTTATCCATTTTTTAATGGTCATCAGACTTCTCATGAGAAAAATCCTTGAATGTTCTTGTAAGTCCTTCGTAAAAAAAATTTAATCATTCGATAAAATACTCCCGCAAAGTAAACTTGAAATTGAGAGTAAAACTGTATATTATAACTGTATAACTGGAGTCCAGTGTGTTAAACGTGACTGGAAAATTTCAGAATAATTATTACTTCTAGCACATTGTAGGCACTCGATGTTATAATTTTGTTTTACCGTTCAGCATAATTTTTCTTATTAAATATTCAGAATAAGAAAGAAATTTCTGATTTTCAAGTAGAGTATGTTAATATCTTATTAACCTAAATTACCCTGAAATGCGATTGAAAAAAAGATAATTTTTGGTCGGTACATTTACTGATTAGTATTACATAACGTTAATATGATAGATACTGTATTAATATAATTAGGTTCATAATTTGATTGAATGTATAGTTTATAATTAATAAACGCCTCACATATGGAAGTATGGATACAAGACAATTGTGTTTAGCGTTGAAGCGGAAGTAAAATTGTATTCGGAACTAATCGATAAAGTAAGTAACATATTTCCATTTTGTAAATTCCTACATATGTATTTTAGCGCGATGTTGTTGTAGGTACGAAATTGGGTTATCAAAGGTGCAATATGACAGTATCAGGTTCTTTTTTATTTAAAAGCAACAGATGGCAAGCGGGTTTAATAGCATACAGGTATTTATTTTTCCGACCAACTTTTGTTCGTTAGTGACACTGATTGAATTGCTATATGGGTTACTGTTACATCCCAGAAATTTGGCTGCTTATTTATGAAAATAATTAAAGTAATACATGTTTCTGATTTAAATAATTTGATTGTGGGTATCGGAATTAATACTAAAGTTAAATTAATTGACGAAACTAAACAAAAGAACCACCAACTTCAAGTGCTTTACATCATAGTAGTATAGCAATGTAGAGTAACGTTTATTTTAAACCTCTCATATACATATGCACTCACATACCTACTCGCTTTCGAAATTATTCGAGTGAGATAATTTGATTTAACCTTACATAATCTGAGGCATCGGTAATCCTTAATAGCTCCGTTATGGCTTAAACTTCGTCATCGGTTAGTATCTAATGAATACACGGTTTGGAGCGTGTACTTGCAAAAACTGGCCACCCTTACTGACACACTATTCAACAAAAGTAGGAGACACCGTGAGCTTAAAGAAAAAATGTTCTTGCGGATCGCGAAGTAGTTGTTACACAGTATCTGCTTTGACCAGACGCATGGAGCAAATAGTAAAAGTAATGTTATGTTAGCTTGTCCATTTAAACAATACTTAGTGCGGTGTAGTTTACGTTAGAAATCAATCGACATTTGTGGTTTTGTATGTATTATTAGAAGATAAAACTTGGTGAGTTACAATATTGTTTGCGGTAAAATATAAGGGTGATTGAATATTGTATTTCTTTTGTTTTTAATTATCCTGCACTTTTCCTAGGTGATTTTTAAAGAAGGTGTTGTTAACTTACTCTTGCAAACGCAGCTATGTTGTTAAAAGTATATATGAGGTATTTAATCAAATATAAGGTAATGAAGATTACACCAATTTAACATTGCATAATGCTAATTATAGAGTGTAGTTATTGATGTTTGCGGCAAATTGAACTATTTGAAATGTTCGTTTTATTTATTTTCGGAATCCAAATCAATTTTCAATTTAAACATTATTAATGTAACAGCAGTTGTTCCTTTTTAAAACTTACTGAAATCCTAAGAAACTGTATATTAAATGCTACATACACAAACTTCTCTTTCTATTAAAACAAGATTGTTCTATTTCGCCTACCCTCTTTAAAGTACTCGCGAAAGAAGCTCTTAAAAATTGGTGTAGAATATATTCAGGTATGAGTATCTAAATTGATCATGCATGGCTCTGTCGTTTGGTATTGGCCGATGATTAAGTTATAATAGGCAATGACATTGAAGGTACAACATACATCACAGGGAAACTGTTCCTTGCTTAAAAATAAGCATGAAGAAAATTATATTTTAGTATCGGTTAAGCACATCGGTGATGATATCCATACAGAAGAGGGAACAGTGAAAACAAAGTATATCTATATCTAGGAACTTGTTTCACAGCAGACGGAAGGTGCGACAGAGATATCGGGGTTAGAATAATGCAATAAAAAATAGCTATTCAAAACTATTAAGTCAAAAAAAGATTCTGTCAATAGCCGGCACGTACGTCCAAAAGATGAAGTATATAAAAAAATATATTTAAAAAATACATAATATACCTCTGAGATCACACAACACGTCTGATTGTATAGTTCCAGGCATTCGTCACGTACAGACAGCTGCCTGGAACTATACAATCAGACGTGATTTGTGATCTCCGAGGTATATTATATATTTTTTAAATATATTTTTTATATACTTCATCTTTTGAACATACGTGCCGTGCCAGCTATTGGCAGAAATCTTTTTTTTTTATTTATTAGTCATTCGACACCGATAAGATCACACGCTAACACGAATCTCTATTGTTGGTAACTTAGTTATCTTATGGAGATTATGCCATGAATCCGCGGCTGGGCGTTAGATGTCTCTGGGATTCTCCTAAAGACATGCGTTAACGTTTAGTTAACGATACGGCATATTGAACGAGCGACAGGCATTCCTCCGACGTGCACTGATGAGGACTAAGTCAGTCCGAAACAGCTGTCTGTACGTGAGGAATGCCTGGAACTATACAATCAGATATGTTGTGTGAGGTATATTACATATTTTTTAAATATATTTTTTATATACTTCATCTTTTAAAACTAATAGGGTCCACACAAATAGAAGTGGGTACAAAGCGTATGATATACCAGACAAATATGCGGCCTGTAACGATTTATGCTTCCGAATCGTAACAATTACTCTCTAGTAATGGTAGAAAACCGGAATTTGTGGAGATAGACATTCTAAGAAGGACATGCAGAGTGTCGCGATGAGAACGCTTCAGAAAAAAGGACATCAGACAAAGAACTCTACCTGAACCAGTCACAATAATGGTTCAACAACGACAGCTATAGTAGCACGGGAACATGAGAAGAATGCCTGCTGTAAAATGGCCGAAAAGAGTTTTTAACTGTTGCCCCTTTAATAGGGGAAAAAGAGGTGGGCCAAGGAGGACCTGGAATTGCGGAATCTAAGAGGTAATGAGAAAACGGGACATTAGGAGGGATGATTGAGCGGATAGATGGAATTGAAGGTTGATATGTAGGATTCGGCAACAGGTAAATTAATATTTGTTAGAAATATTCCGGTACCTTTCATAATCATGAAAAAAATATTGTTACGAAGTTTTCAATGCGACTCCTTGTGATTGCATTCTTTGGTAAGAGCGTTAGGCATCTGTACTGCTGACCTCTTACGGCGAGGAGAGGCATTAGCAAGCCATACACTTCACAAACACACACAATACATATATATACACAAACCTAATGTAGAGTGATACAAAAGCCTCAAGGCTGCGGTGTTAAGTCTCTGCATTAGGATATAAACAAACAAATAAACAAAGAAAAAGGCTCGTCATTTTGAGTGTTTTCCAAAAAAATCAAACAGCAATTAGTAGAATGTCTACGGTTAAAGAAAACAGCGAATCTTATTTACAAAGAAATCCATCATTCTTCATGAGTTTCTTTTACCGCAAGTACTAAAACATCACAAATATGGCTTGATAGAGTTTGTGAAATTACGATCTTTTCGCCAAAATGAAAATTGCTCGGGAGGTACAGTACCAAATATGGAATGCTGTGGTAGAAGGTGGTAAACATGAACAGACTTTACCTTAAAATATGCTAATTGTCTTAACCTCCTATCAGTAATTCATTCATCCTTCATTTTGTAAGACACATATAGTATTAAAGAGGATAACCTTTAATTGTCATCAGCATTTTGAGCAGGACGTTATGACAGACTGGGGGCAATGAAAAGAAAGACTAACACGAATAACGCCGCAAACCAATATCTAACACACAGACAGCTCGGGGACGAACTCAGGTTCAGAAGTGGTGGTATGCGTAGGAGCCCAGAACAGAGACTACGTGCAGTACGCATGTGCCCGTGCCTCAAACTGAAATCTATGCAATAAAAATATGTGGTAGATAATGTCTACTTAACAGGAGAATGTAAATTACTGCTTAACATTCTCACAGTCAACTGCTTTTAAAGGCACTAGCATCTTATCGGATAACCTCCAAGTTCGTGTGGGACTATCTGTGAAACACAACACAGTTAAGCTGATGTGGGTCCAGGGGTACGAGAGAATTGGTGGCAATAGCCTGACCGACTAGCAGGAAAAGGATCCGAAACAATCTTTATTCGACCTGAACCAGCTCTCGAGATCATAAAAATGCAACGCGTGGTGCGGTGGCTGACTCGGTGAAGGAGCAGCACCAGCGGCATTAAAACCATGTAGCAGCACAGAAGCACAGCAAGAAAATTATGAGAAGACTATCAAAACATTTGGCAGCTCACATACTGTCTCTTGGCAGAACGCAGATCAAGGTGATGACGGTAAATAGGTACCGGATACAGCAATCTAAGGAAACATGTACATAGTATGAAAGTATATAGAATCTGTATAGAGGAAACTGCTTCTCGCGTTATCTTTGAATGCTCCGCATTATAGTATAATAGTATAGTTGCATTGTTGATGATATTTTATGAATTAGTTTTTCTCTTGTAAATCATATGAAATAATCGACCAGTTAATAATATCATTTACCCTAACTAGCATGTACATATATATTATCATAACAATATGATCCATACCGTCGAAAATTTACTGCAATATAAGAAGTGCTAGGTCACTTAATTCTAACATTACAAAAGTCTTCACGTTTCCAAATCGCTAGTAAATTGGTATATTTAGAGAGTTGCTTTTTACATCTGAAGAATTTCTCGCAAATAAGCAGAATGTGGTCGTTAAAACAATTTGGTCCAAATCAGAGAGATAATTAGCTTTTACATTCTGTTGCCTAGGAATTTCTTTATATGTCTACTTATAAGTCATATCGCATCAAAGTTGCTGTAATTGAGAATCAGAATTTAATTATTGCGATAACAAACTTCCTGATTATTTTCTTACTGCTTATTTATTTTAATAGCAAACGTTTAATAACAAACAGACGTCTTCTTCCGTGTCACTAGCAGTTCTTTCATGCAATACATTTACATTTACAATGCAACGACTAAAACATACAATCCATATATTTGAGCGTTGGACACAAGAGGCGTGCGTTAAATAAGGACTGATGCATAATGTAGATGGCTTTATATAAGTTTATTTATATCTACATACACATACATCATTTTGAAGCTATGCGCATTTAAATTAATTAATTTCATTACTTAAATAGCGTATAACTTTCTACAGTATAAATTGTCAGTGACATTGAACTCTAAACTTGCGGAATGACATTGTAACAGTTCCGATTATATTGACATTGGAAACATTTTTATCACATAAGAACAAGGAAACATGCCCATAAAATATAAGTAGTTAAAAACGCATACATGCCGTAGCACAATGTCGATTTGTTATGTAAACTTCATTATGTAGATAATTGAGCTTAAACCCAATGTACGATTTATACTTGAAGCGTATCTAAACACATAAGAGTTGTGTTTGGATACCCCAATATTCAAATTTTCTTTCCCAATGGAAACAAAACTTTTATTAAATTAAAGCAGAAGAAGAAGATATCCCCTTGTTTTGGTGTAGCTGTATACCGTGTCTAAAGTGGTCACCATTGCTAATAGCTACCTTATTATCGAAGTTATGAAGTTGATTAAATTAGGGAATTAGTGGCGTTTGTTGTTCTGATTGAGATGGCGAAAACAGAAAAAAAAACAATTAAATATTTCCTTTGCGAGACATTAACAAAAACACGTTATTTAAATGCAACTCCCTCTATATTTTTTACATATTTTGAAAGAAAATACTATTCTAAACAAAAAATTATTAATACATTACTACGGTAAACCTAGAAATAAGTCAATGAAAAGCACTTGTATAGATAAATAACGGGGGTCTTTGCCGCATACCGCATTTCAACTTCCATCCTTCTCTGTCCTTCCAGTCGTTTTCTCCTATTCCTCTATCCTTCATGAATTGTTCGACACCTTGTTTTCATGTTCTAGGGCGTCGTCCTCTCTTTCTTCGGTTAGGTCGCACATATTGAACGGCTCTCTTTGGCCATCGATGTTTCTCCATTCTCATTACATGACCATACCAAAGCAGCTGTCTAATTTCTATTCGATCTAGGTTCTTCTCCTTATCTCCTGGTTTGGGATATGCTCTACTCCTACTAAATGGACTATTTCAGTAGATTCTATGTCTCCTTTCTCTGTCATTATCAGTTGCCAACATGCGGAGCCATACGTCATAATTGGTTCTACTTCTTGTAAATAGAAACTTTTGCTTTTAACTTTACGCTATTAAAAAAAAAAGCAAAGCACTTGTATTTTCTGATAATTGTCAGAATAATGTGCAATTAGGCAACGACTGAATATTGTGGAATAGGTGATCACATGCAGGTTTTCCTAGCAGCCTCCAAAAAAAAATTTTTGTGACTAAGAAAGTAACCGATAATTGATTCTAAATTTAAAGTAATTTATTATTGTTCATCATTTAGTAGATTATTGCCTTTGAAAATGCTATTTACTCATTTAGTAAATGTGACATGTTAGAGGTATACCTAATTTGTAGGAAAAATACAGAATGTTATTATTAAAGTATAATGAAAATAGATTTCCGGAACGTCCAGTACCAAATAAGGAATAGGTACTTTTTGCCTAGCGAAATAGTGGATACCCATTTAAGAAAACTAGGGAAATCAATGCTTCCATATTGGACGAGGAAACAGAAGTAAGCCTGTTAGCTAATTTTGAAACATTTCCTGAAAAATCTATTAGAATCATTACGCGATAATTGAACGTACGGAGGAGTACAGTAAAAGAAAAAAAAACAAATTCAATTCCATCCATACAAGAAAAAGACAGAGGTCTCTACAAGTCTCTTCGATTCATTTCTATTTTGTTTTCTCCACTTCTTCCAATTCTCTATTAATACCCCTTTTGCATGTTTCTGCTGGCCTACCCGACTGCTTTTACCGATCGGTTGATATTCTAATGCTTGCCTGGTTATCTCGCTTTCACCTTTCCTTAATGTATGTCCAATAAATTTTCATTTTCTTCTCTTTATGGTTTGGACTATCGGCTCCTGGTCTGTACTTTTTAATAACTCTTTATTTGATATTCGGTTTGGCCGGTATATTTTGAACATTTTTCTCAAGCATTTGTTTATAAAAATTTGAAGTTTTTGCGAGTTTCTCTTCCCTATGGTCCATGTTTCTGGAGCATAAAGTATAACACTTTTCACATAATTAAAGTGCATTTTATTTGTTTATTTGTGTATCCCGTGTGTTTGTAAAAGATGCTCAGGTGGCTCTAGCGATTCCCTTAAGGAAATTGATTAATCTCCCGATAGCAATCAGTGTCCTTTCGACCCGCTGGAAGCATGCACGAATTGTTCCCGTATTCAAAAAGGGAGGTAAGCGTTTGGTGTCCAATTATCGATCAATCGCAATTCCTTCCAGCTTTGCAAAAGTTTTTGAGCATCATATATACGACTCTGCGAGACGTTCTACTGTTACCAACTTTATCTATCAGTTTTCTATAGTATGTATGTGAGACTGTCGATGACCATGGACCGGTCGATACAGTTTACACCGACTTCTCCCGGGCATTTGATCGGGTAGACCACAGAATATTGCCGAATAAATTATATTCCTTTCCTCCCTACCCTTTGCAACTCATGTCATCATATTCGTCAGATGATTTACTAACCTCTCTTCCATGCCGTGCCTTGGGTTATGCCAATGACCTTAAAGTATTCACCAGTATTGGCAACGGCCATGATGTTTCACTATTGCAAAGAAGTCTTGAAGTTATTGCGGACTGGTCTAATGAGAATAATTTATTGTTAAATGTTAATAAGTGTTTTGTTATGTGCTTTACTAGTAACATCAAACCCTTTCGATCTACCTACGCATTGAATGGTCGTATTCTGGACCGAACCGATATCATTAAAGATCTGGGCGTTACTTTCGATACTCATCTAACGTTAAATCTTCACGTGCAAAACATTTGTAACTCTGCTTCTAGGACACTGGGATTTGTTATTCGATCTTGTAGAGCTTTTAACAACCCAGATGTCATTAAAATATTATAATTTGATTTTGTAGTAAGTAGGTTGGAATACGCTTCCGTTGTGTGGTATCCCTTTTACAACACACAAAGGTCTCAAGTTCAGCGTCGTTTCTTGAAATATCTGACCTAGAAAATCACCAGGAGTTATCCTGATTGGATAGTCGAGTATAATGCGTTATTGGAGACGCATGATTTACGGTCGCTGCAACAACGTAGATCCATACATAGCCCAAGGTTCTTGTATAAAGTTATTCATAATCTTATCGACTGCGCGGGCATATTATCAAAGGTAGATATCCATGTGCCGAGATTATCCTCAGGTGCTGTACCCACATTTGTATGTGATACTCCTCGCACGAGGAGCATTATGCAGCACCGTTGGCTCATATCGTGTAGAACCCGAACGGAATCTATGGTGACATCTTTATCGGAGTTATTATTAAAAATGTGCTTTTGGGAAACTTAATACTTAATTGTTTTTAACTACTTCATAGCTCCAATAATAAGAAACACTTAGCTTTGGACAATGTGTGTACATGCATTGTCACTTCATTAGCATTCGTGAAGTTATGCATTTTTCATTAACAGAATGTAGGTTATCGTAAAACACAGATATTTTTAAATTAAGTAAAGTACATTTATAAAAAGATTATAAACATTTTTTGTAAATTTTATTTTCAGTGAATCGTTTAAGCATCGCTATTAAAATTGCTTTCTATATTATTTCGCCTGTTAATAACACTGTATAGTGTTTACTATATTCTAAAACAAGAACGCCATGAATTAATAACGCATAAAGTTCAAGATCATTAATTTAATCATCATTAGAACAATAGTTTTCTTCGAAAAACTCAGAACGTGGGAATTATTAGTCACGCCTACGATGACATGTTAATGGACATGATTACAAGACCGAGTATTAGTATTTGTATTACACCAGAAGAATTGTAAACTATTAGAAGTAATCAAAGAAAGTACATTTCAACTATCACTTTGGAATCGCTAAAAACGGTCAACGTTAAGAACTATGTTTCCGTGTGTTTGTACGGAATGTATCTCTTAAACGTATCCATTATGTCATGTAGTAATTGTAAATGGACGAAGGAATCTTGTTTATTCTATAGAAACAGAGAAAACGTTTGATCTGGGAAATGTGCAGCTTAGTGGGTGCGGTGAAAGTTTTTACAGGTGGCTGTCGCCTTTTGTAATAGAAGCGGATGATATTTGCTTTGCCATTTTCCGTGATAATAGGGCTAACTGTTTTTATAGCCTTTCTGCTACTGAAGATTGGAAGTAATAACTTTTAAGGTAGCCTTTTCTAAAGTGTGTTGACCTTCTGTGTACGCGGTTACTTGTACTCAGAAGTCAAAAGACATGAAACGATTGTCCTGAAAGTAAACAAAGACATGTAATTACATGTAATTAATCTAAGAACATCTCTACATTTATGGATCTAATTTATTCAATCTGCATCCTTGTTAACCCTTAAAAGTAAATACTTATTAATTAACTTTAAACTCTTGACTATTGTTAAAAATCTTTTAGTATGACTCCGATGAAACAATAGATCACTGCCAAAGCTTACTCATTTTGAATTGAATGGTTTTTTATTCCTAAACTGGCTGCCGTTGCCCAATATTTGTTTCCTTAACGAGTGCCCGAGAGCCGATACTTCTTCATCTTATACACATACTGTGTTTGCAATAACGCAGTTTAGGGAAATATGGACATACATTGTTTCTGGCTTATAGCGATTCAAATGCTCTTCGACCGTGCTGGTTATCTTTGAAATAATCTGGATTGACGTTATTAAACACGACCATTCTCTTTACAATTATATTCGGCATCAGATAAAAAAAATGTACGGTATAATTATTGTAGCACGTGACTTCTTTAAAGTATCGGTGCAAGTTTGAAGTCGATCAAGTCACTTGGTTGTTGTCGTTTCTTTCCGTGAACCCGGTTTTCGTAGTGCGTCCTACAAATGAAAGACATTAATTTCGAGCAACGGTGTGCTATCAGGTTCTGCTTCAGACTTGGGCAAAGTGCAACAGAAACTTTTGCAAAACTGCAGCGAGCCTACGGCCACAGTGTTTGCTCTGGCGTTTTGTTTCCGGATCATACTGGAACACCCAGCTCTCATCACCAGTAATGACACGTTCCAAAAAAAAAATTCATTATTTTCAATCGATTCCAAAAAGTCAAGGCACCTTTCTCTCCTGATGTCCTTTTGTTCCTCCGAAAGGTTTTTTGGAACCATTTTCGAGCAGATCTTTCTCAATCCCAATTAGTTGGTCAAAACTTGGTGAATGGTGGTGTGAGACAAATTCATGGCTCATCTTCCTTCTGAAAATGCCTCAAAACCACCGAGAAATCTGGGCTTTTGACAAAACACTGTCTCCGTAGGCCTGCTGAAGTTTTGCAAAAGTTTTTGTTGTACTTTGCCCAAGTCTGAAACAGAACCTGATAGCACACTGTTGCTCGAAATTAATGTCTTTCATTTGTAGAACGCATTACGGAAACCGGGTTCACGGAAAAAACGACAACGGTCAACCAGATGACTTGATCCAGTTCAAACTTGCACTGAACGTGTATTATAATGTCCACTTCTCGCCCCTCCATATCCTGTGCTTCCGGTGTTGCCATATCAAACCCTACGTTGTCAGCCTCATTACTTACTTTGGGATTTGCGTAAAACCACCTTGGTTGGAGTAAAAAGTAACCCAACAATGCGAGGTTACTAATTCACATGCACGAATAGAAAATGTATTTTCTTTATACAGGCTGGCTTATAAAGAACGTCTTATTTTTTTATAAGGCCATCTGTATATGTAGTTTATGTATTTCAATTATAAATCCTCGAACAGCATTGCTTCAGAACAAAATTGTTTATAACATTAAAGTGATGTTTTCTAAATTCGGTTACAGAATTTTCAAAATTTTTCACCTAAAAGGCATACTAGTACTCTTTTAATATATACTGGAAGCCTCCCTATCTAAGATGTTTCAAAATGTCTACTTTTCATTAGATCATATTGAATTGCTTTGTTTATTTCAGATACAATGGCGTTCGTTAACGTAAGGACCATCACCTGTATATTCTTATCATCTTTATCAGTCCTGGCAGGAGGCGAAATAATGGACCACAGACCTTTGAAAATCGGAAACTCGCACAACAAACCAGATTCTACTGTATTGAAAGTGACGTTAACACAGAAGGGTTACATACAGGTAAATATACATAGGTAGGCGTATTTATTAATAATTGTAAAGAATCCTTAGATGGTTAGGGTTTATGATCGCACTGATGTAGGTTGGGTTATTTAATCAAGTGAACTAGTAGGAGAAAATTTTATGTATGTATGTATGCAAAAACCTACACACTAATTGTGCATGAGTAATATTAGATAGAGATGTAAGTTTATAAGTATAGTCTTTTATGAAAGTTCTATTTGGCTGAGTGATATAATTAGAACTTATTTGTAATAGTAGCCGCAATTATTAAGAGGTTCGATATTTCATAAAAGGCATGATTTAGTAATATTTAACACGACTTTTGTTATATTTGTTGCCTTTTTGCCCATAAAATATTATTATGGCAATTTCTCTCTTTGTATATAAACCTAGAGTATAATAGAATTGCATCATTTACTTTAGATAAGCAAGATTAATGGATACATATATGTCTTTTACGTGAAAGTGGAACAAAGTATAAATTTATCTCGTCTAGACCAGTTTACATTATTAATTGTGCCTATAATTATAAATTGCCGCATCACTCATTCTGTCCATGCTAACGTGGGACTGAAAAACTGATAGTTGAACGTTGGTAACACATGCCTAACGTGCTTGCTACATTTTATAATTATATTTGAATAAATCTCTTCTATACATCATTCACTTTAAGAAAATAGCGTTGGGCAAGGTAGGCTGACATTTTGGACGTTTGCTATTGGCTAATACGTAAAGCAAAATTACGCACAACGAAAAAAGCTGTGTGTGCATACGAAATTTATGTTGGATAAAATGAAATATTACTGATGGCTACGTTTTTGCAATGCCAGTTGTCAAATTTTTCAGTTGCCTTTGGTTGTGCACCTATTTGGTTGTTTCTTGTGTTTCTCGTTATATTATTCGTTTAGCATATTGCAGAAAAGGAAGTAGAATTATAATACTACATATTGGGAGTGATAATGTTTTGTTGAAAATGGGTTGCTATATTTGCAATCGAAGAAAACCTCCGATTACCACGAGGAAACGAATGGCGAAGTATTTAGAGGGTAGGAAAGAAATGTTCTACCCTTTTTAGAACCAAATTGTGTTGTTTTAATGGATAGTGCACTATACCATTCCATAAAGGCAGAAAAAATAACAAGGACTGCATGGGAATAGGATATCATATTTAATTGGGTTGTTTCAAAAGGAATTGCCTGCGATATCTCATACTTAAAAGTTGAACTTCTGGAACTCGCCTAAAGCAATTAAAAAAATAATCCGATACACTATGTAATCGATGAGATGGTAGCAGAAACTGGTGGTAAAATTTTAAGGTTGCCACCATATCATTGTAATTTAAATCCAATAGAACTCGTATGGGTCCGAGTGAAGGAATATGTAACTGCAAATAAAACTTTTAAATTACCAGAGGTAAGGGAATTATTAGTTGAAGGACTCCAACTCGTAACTACTGGAGCATGGACAAATTGCATCAAGCACACGATTGCCGAGGAAAGTAAGATGTATGGGCTGAATAACAGAAGATATTATTAGAATTTATTATTAGCGCTAATACTAGATCATCATGGGAAATGCCCTCTCGAAGTGATGCTTGCGCATTATTAACATAAAGAAATGATATTTGAAGTAATTTGTATATCGATCTATAATTGTGATAATTGTAGCTACTTTAAAAAAGAACTATTAAAGTGTCTGATTATTCCGAAGTGTTTAAATGTGTGAAATATAGAATATATTTGAAATAAAATTGTTTCCATTTTTTTTGGGTTGAATTAATTAAACTGAAATAAATGTAAACGTATATATTTTATAAATATTTTACTAAAATATTTGTCATTAGAATTTAGTGGTACTTTCAAAGAAATTAACTAAGATTATGATAAAACTCATTTTACTTTCAAATTACCGGCAATTATTTAATTGAATTAAATTTTGACAGTATTATGCGGACGCCGATTGCAGCGCTATCTACTATGTTCTTAAAGAGAATGAACTTTAGAACAATGAAGGTCTGAATTTTTAATCATCAAAGAGATATCGCTTACATAACAAAGAAGTACTTTAGGCGTTGTCACTTTTTGTGAAGTATATTTATCTCTCAACTTTGATATGCTAATATGACATTATAATTAAATTGTTGCAAATGATGTAAGTGAACCTCTTAAATAACTGAGAGTTTTTTCTACAGCTTAGTTTATATATTATAAACAAGATATAGTTTGTTAATACAATATCCATAGTGCGCGGGTTTTACATGGTCCACAACTAGAGAACTATAAATATATAAATGATTTAATACAATCGCGGATTTAAGATCTACCCAGATGCAATACTTTCACGAAATATTCAAGAACGAGCCATGCAAAACATTGCCAAACGATCTTGTGTAATAACTTCGCGTGCGCTTTGTTTCATGTACACGTGAAAAGTGGATCGCTTATCTTGTTGGTGCAAAATGATATTATTTCCTTTAATATGTACGTCGATATGCATCGAATAAAAAGCGCAATCGGCAGGAATAATTTTCTTTTATTTATTTATTTAATCGACATAAAATGTGTATTTAATAACTCATGAAACAAACCACAAAATATTTCACATAAATAATCTATAACATAATAATAATAACAGTTAATAGTAAAGCAAGTAAACACATTACAAGGGGACCCTTCTCCCTTCACAATAAATGGATTAATTCGGGATACATGTTATTACTTATTGCGCCTCACCTCGCAATAAGTAATAACATGCATCCCGATACAATGCGTTTAGTATACTGCACCACAATTCTTGCAATCTTTACAGTAAAGTTAGTACAAGAAAAACCTACAAAAATATTCTTTAGTAACATAACAGCAATCAGAAACTAATTCGGCTCTCAAAAAATGGTTAATTAGATAATCGTATCAAATCGTACTTTTTCAATAGGAAATAGATAGTGAAAGCAAAAAGTTCTTCCTCTTCGTGTATGGGAATTGACTGTGGCTTTCCTCAAGGCTCAGTGCTTGGTCCAATACTTTTCCTTCTTTTTATCAATGACATTACCAATTTAAAGATCAGCCGACAATTGTCTCTCTTTGCTGACGACACTAGCGTCACTTGGAGCAGCCCAAACATAGTAGACCTGCAATCGGTTATATCTAGGGATTTAACAATCATCAAAAAGTGGTGCAACTCCAACTGCCTTTGTTATAACAAAGGTGCGTAAAGGTGCACTGCAGCAACCATCTTTTCGAAAATGAGACTATCAATATAGTTCCATCTGTCCGATTCCTGGGTCTTATTGTTGATGGCACTCTTAGGTAGTCTCTGCATATCGACTCTCTCGCCAAAAAATTGTCTTTTGCGTGCTTTGCAATTAGATCTGCAGCCACAGAGCTTAGTCCTTCCTCTGCCTCACTTACTTTGCCCTTTTCGAATCACATCTTCGTTACGCTCTGTCCTTCTGGGGCATTTGTACTTTATAC
This sequence comes from Osmoderma eremita, assembly GCA_031763485.1. Lineage (NCBI taxonomy): Eukaryota > Metazoa > Arthropoda > Insecta > Coleoptera > Scarabaeidae > Osmoderma > Osmoderma eremita. The sequence goes on along the minus strand of JARFOC010000360.1, from coordinate 102,551 downwards.
AATTTTAATGCCATTTTTAAACTGCAAAAAAGGGCAATTCGCTACATATTTTGTCTTCGGAGCAGAGATCATTGCCAACCTTACTTCTTAAACCATAAAATCCTAACTCTACCTGCGCTATTCATCCTAGAATCTGTCTCACTAGTTCTTCTATTACATCTTTCTGATTCACCTGAACGACACCACCATAACTACGTTACAAGGCGCTTTGATCACGATCTTTATCTTCCAATACCAAATACAGAGTTCATTAAAACCTCAATCATCTGCAACGCAATCAAGCTATACAACCATCTCCCAATCCAGCTTAGATCGATTCCAACCTACGTAAATTTTCGCCGGAAGGTAAAAACATACCTCGTAATGCAACCCCTTTATGCGGTTGGCGATTTTTTCCGGGGAGGATAAAATTAAAGATTTTCTCTTTTTCTTTATCTTTGACAGCTTATTGTATCTAACAGTATATATTTCCTTGGCTGCTGTACCTGTATTTTTTAGTTAAAATTTTTTACTTAGCGTTGTTCACAAAATTTGTAATTTTATAGGACAATAAAGCACATTCATTACTATTATTATTATGATTAAGATTTTAGTGTTTTCTTATAAAGAGTCATATGTTTGGATTTCTCTCTTTCAACCAGTTAACCGATTTAATATTATTATACCTGTAAACCCCACGACAAGTTAATGATGATGATAAATAATTAAATGACTGTGGCTGTTGAAGCCATTGCCCGCAGCAAAGACTTATCAAAAAAATAAAAAATTAAACTAACTATACCATGCTTACCGAAAACATTTAACTAATGAATCAAGGACATGAATCGCGTAAAGCATTTATTGCTTTTTCAGATTTTTTAATTTTGTGGGTCATGTGTCCATGCCAATTTAGCCTTTTATCAATAACTTTTCCTAAAAACTTATTTTCTGAAACATGTGACATAGTAACAGATGCTACCTTAATTTCATATGATAAATTGCTCCTACTTCTTGTAAAAAATCATAATATGGGTTTTTTCATAAAATACAGAGAAACCTTTCTTATCGAGTCAAGTGAATCTAGACTATTGTTTAACAAAGAAAGAACTTGGTGCTACGTGCTGCTGCGCATTGAATTAGATTTACATGTTCATCAATATTTTCAATTTCACGTATGTATATGACGCAGAGAAGAGCATTTAAAACACCACCTTGTGGGATACCCTGGCTTGTTATTCGCAATCCCAATAAAACATTGCTTACTTTGAAACGCAAATTTCTGTTAGAGTACATGTTATGTATTAGAGGAATAATTCTATATGGAATACCTAGTTTTTCTAAAGACTGACAAAGGAAGTGTAAGTTGACATTATTATAAGTTCCTTGATATCCATAAAAATAGCGGCAATTGGTTTATTGTCAAAGAAATCTAATTGAATATTTGTGACTAATTGCGGGATGGAATACTGAGTTGAAAAATCTTTTCTATATCCATGCTGTGTTTTAGACATTTTATGATTTTACTCTAACCACTATTGACCGCGATGTTCTAATAATCTTTCAAATAATTTATTTAATTAATTGTTTGGTTTTTGTTTAGTTTTAATATAGGGACAACTTTACAGTCTTTCCAGTGTTGTGGGATAAATCCATCGGCAAGGATATTATTATAAATTAAAATTAGATATGTTTCGGCTAACTCAGGTTATTTAACTAACAAACCATAACTGATTTGATTTAAGCCGGGTGCTGACTTTTTATTTACTGATTGCAATGCTAGATTTAACTCAGGCAAGGTAAATGTAGAATAAAAGAATAAATCGTTTACTCTAATCTACGGAGCTATATTTAAGATGATTTCGACTAAGTCTAAGAACTCATTACACCAGTTTCTTTCTATTATGGGTTATCCATTTTGGTCCAAACCATGTTTAATTTATTTAAATTTCTATGTTTGTAAAAGAAAAATTTCACACAGTGTTGTTTTCAGTATACAGGATCTCGAACTCGCAGCGATTTGCATATAAAATTCATCATAACTTTTGAAACCCGCTGAAATTGTATATTGGGATGCGAGGCATGAGCTTAATCTAAATCTGAAATAATGTATAGAGTGTTGCATTTAAAAAAAAAACGTATATTTGGTTCACCCTGGTGATATGAACACCGTATATATATCAAAACAATGTTAAAATGTTAAGTTTAATAAGACTGCCTATAATTTTCGGAAATAACTTTTTTTGATATCTTGTATGATAACGGATATATCGAGATTTGTCACACTAATGCGTCACCCTGTATAGCTTGATAACTGCAAAAGTTATATACAAGGAAGCGGAAGGATTTGAAATTGTTTAGGCTAACTAACCTTCGGAAGCGAGATTAAATATTTTTTTCTTTTTTCCAGTTTCTACAATATATAGCAGATGTACCCGTATTGACTGAGTTCACCTTCTGCATATGGTTAAAGAGCGTGAATCTTACATATTCGCACCCATTACTATCGTATTCAAGTAAGTCAATAACTTTTTTCCATACTTAAAGAAGAATTTCATTGCATTTGGTCTATACTGCGCATGACTTGATGAAGGCCAGAATAAAGCTGTATAGTGAATCCCATTTTCTCTGAAGTATTTATGTCACGCTTATTTTTGTTAAGATATCTATATCGTCTGGATCAAGACCATCTTCCTTTATGTTGAAAACAATTACTATATATTTTACAGTTATTCTTGTTATTGTTTTCTTAACAAACATAAGAGATGATATTCTTTCCTCGTGGAGGCAAGTTCCTTAGCTTCTCGATTTCTTGAGATGAAATAAGATAATGAATAACAGTTTAGCAGCTGTTGTTAATAATTTACATTTCTAAATAATGTAGGTTATCATTTAATAATGACACATGTATTACGTGTATCAACAACCTGAACACAATACTAAAGTTAAATCTGAAAGTTGGTTCAAAAAAAAAATAACAAGATTGATACATGAAAAAAAAAATTAGAAAATCTGTCGGAAGTAAAAGTCAGTTATCTATCAATCTAAGCTAGGTAAACAAAAAATACGTAACTGTAGCGTTGTGGCGGACACATGGTAAAGATACCTTGGATGTAAAGATATTAGAAAACCAATTTATTCTTTTATTGCTTCTGTATGATATACTTAAAACTAATAGCGGTGTAATAATAATTGAAATAATTGTTTTGAAACATACATACGTTTGTTCTTTCCTCATTAAGAATTTTTAATTTGTGTAGGTCGTAAAAGAGCAAGGAGATCGTCAATTTAATTCTTGGGACGAAGCTGTTTATTTTTTTTTAACATACATATAAACAAACAACTAGCCATAACTACTGATATTGGTAAAGGTTCACATTTTTTTCAGTTCACATATGATTTACGTGTATAAATCAATTAGATTATAATCTGCTAGCGACACATAATTATGTATTTATGTATCACCTATCGGAACTGAAGTTAACATTGAAAGTATTTCGTAAAGAGACACAATTAATGCTTCAAATGTGTAAAACATGTCGGAAGTAAAAGTCGATGTTTAAGTTAACTGAACAAAAATATATAACTGCTGCGTCATGTTGACACAGACTAATAATAATAATAAACACACGTATGATGTATAGCAGATAAAAAGAGCCAATTTATTTACAATATCTATAGAAAAGTATTAATGTTTATTTCTTAAGATATAGCGTTACAAATGATAACGTCTAGATTATGTATCTAATCACATAACACAGTACAGTTCTAAACAATGTATGAATTTCTCGGAAAATCCAAGTATTCACTAAAACCTGACGATAGTAATTCAGGGAAAAGTATCAATTTAGATTTATCAAGTTGCCTATTCTCTCTCCCGTCTCGAATTGGACGCGAGTGGTGTTCTTCAATCTTAAGCCGTTCGGTTACGTTAATAACTGACAGATTTCAGATGAATGCCCGATCTTTTCACCCAGATGATGTCTTTCGTCGGAAGACTCCGTTTTATAAATATTTTCTCCTTGACATATTGCGGGGTGGAAAGAGAAATCTGTGTTTCCTTCTTACTAATTGGATGTTTACATGATGATAAGGTTTTGGATGTATATTTTTGGGAACTATTGATGGTGCGGACTGAAATGTTTTGATAGGTAAAACAAGCTGTTTATCGTTTCAGTCAAAGTGTTAAAGATTGCCCAGACAAACGAATATCATTGTTTCGTGTTGTCTTAAAAGTATTTTTCATTATGATATTAATTTACAATAAAAAAGTACTTCGAATTCTTAGATAATATTACGTTAACGAAATTAAGAAGTGACACATAAATAAGGACATTCCAGAAAATAAATAAAATAAATAATAAGGATAAACAAACAATTATTGAAAGAAACCTTTTAATAAATATTAGCACTTAATACTTATTATTAATAGGATTATTAATATTTAGCCGCCAAACCGGTTCATTAAATGTTGACATTTTTCAACAGCAATGTTATACGAAATATTTTGCACTTCATTGGATAGTGCATTTAGGTTTGTTATGTTACTCTCCTTTTAAGGAACGTTTCACGTCACTTATAAATATAAATTCTCAATAGGGTTGAGATTGACTGGATGATGGCTACTGGATAACATTCGCTAAATTCGTGGGAAACCATTTTTTAGCAAAGTGTGTTTGGGATCGTTGTCCTGTTGTAATAGGTGCGTGATCGGAAAAAAATGTTCAGATTCTGGAAGCAAATGTAATATGTTAACATACTACAAGGTGCAGGAGACGAATATATCACCCAGTATAGTTGGAAAATTCGATAGTTCCCGAGATGATCTGAAGAAAATATATATAAGGTTTCATGTAATGTTAAAAAGTTAAAGCAGTGTGATCGTTGGAGAAATATAAACATTTACCGCGATCGTACTATTATGCAAATGGAGCAGCATCGAGGTGTGGAATGTGAGCTGTATGACCGCATCGCTAATGGCGAATCTGGACTTATGATGAAATATAAGAATGGGATCCCCTATTATTCTTGCCATTAACGCCGAAAACTAGGACTGGCCAACAAAACTTCCATTCAGTTGATTGTCTATTATCAAAACAATAGGGGCTTAAAAACTAAAACTCACAAATTTTATGTTAATGTATGTGAACAGCAATATGACTTAATTGTTATTACAGAAACATGGCTTAATAGCGCTATCTTATTCGGCGAAGCTGTTTCCTCTATACTACAATATTGCGAGATGTGATCGCAAATTTGATGTTTGTCAAGCGTTGAACCTGCAGCAACATAATGTTGTCAAAAGCATTGATGATCGCCTCCTTGACCTAGTTTTTACGAATTTTTCCGTTAACCTGAACATTAGTCGTGAGGGTTATCCTTGAAGACCCTTATCACTCTGCTTTGTCGATTTCTTTACAACTTGGAACTAAAGCTAAACTTCATTTCCGGCCGTCTGTAAAAAATGTACGCTATAACTTTCGGAAGGCAAACTTCGTTAAACTTTTTCAAGATTTAGTGGATATTGATTAGTCGTTTCTTGAAGATGTGGATGACGTTGATAATGCCATCTCGGAATTTTATAGAGCATTATATTATATCCCAAGGAGTTATGGAAATACACTAACCGCTTAAGAGGTTCTACACAGTTACCAAATAAATTTTCTGATAACGGTTCGGTCTACGATGATCCTCAAAGCATAGTAGATGCCTTCGCAAAATCTCAAGCATGTATCTTCCCCAATCAAACAAAACGTTTCCTGATGCCTTCAATTATCTACAATGATTTGAAATGCAACCGGTAACCGAAGATGATCTGGTCTGCATAATGGGGCGTCTGGCAGACTCGAATACAGTTGGCGATCACTTAATCCCTTTTTGTTTGGTGAGAGATTCCCACTATGTAATTGCCCAACCACTAACATTCCTACTCGATGGTAAATAGCAAGAATTACGCTGGTTCACAAGAAAGAGAATAAATATCAGGTATTAATAATTACCGGCCTATATCAATATTGTAAAAATTCGCCAAAATACTGGAACAGCTTATGTATTGCACCATTTGTTGTTCGGCCATTTATCTCATTGAAACAAAATGAAAGATCCACCACAACTAATTTTGCTTCAATTACACAATTTGTAAGTAATGTCATGGATGATGGTAGACAGGTTGACGTCGTATATATGGATTGTTCGCGGGGCTTTGACACCATTGACCATGATATTCTTCTCTACAAACTGAGCTCTCTTGGCATAACACCCAAACTATTAAGTTTAATTAAATCCTATATAAGACACAGAATATGTTGTGTATATGTGTGTACATTATAATGGATTCCGATCACATGGAGTTCTTGTTGTTACGTCTGGAGTACTACAGGGCTCCATTTCGGGATCACTGCTCTTTGTGCTCATTCTAGGTGATTTATTGGAGGCTCTACAATGTGAGACTCTTGCATCTGCTGATGGCGTTAAAGTGTTTTCCAGAATTGACACCATCAATGACGTTATCAGGCCTCAGGAATGCACTGATTATGTATCTGCGTGGTCGCTGGAGAATAGCCTGATATTAAATTCTGCGAAATGCACTCACGTCACCTTTACTCGTGGGATAAAAGCTATTCCTTCTTCGAAGAGCGTGGGTGACCGTCAAGTTCTTGTGCGTGACACTGTGAGGGATTTGGGGATGCTGTTTGACAGCCAACTCTCTTTTGGAGGTCATATCCGCCAGATGTGGTTGTGCAGCCATGCTCGGATTTATTATTGGATCTTCGAAGCATTTTAATGGTCCAGACTTACTGAGGACGTTATACTCTGCATATGTTGTGAGCCGACTCGAATATGCATCTATCGTGTGGTATCCCTATTATCAATGTTATCAGGATTCCATTGTGCAGCGAAGATTTCTGAAGTTTCTTTCATTTAAGATTGATGGCGTATATCCTGTAAAGAATATAGATTACAACTTGCTATTACAGCGACATCGGCTGCAAAGTGTCTCTGGAAGAAGAGAGTTCCATAGTGCACACATGGTCAAGTGGAGTGTTACCTCCTTTCCGCAATAGACTTTCATGTTCCTCGACTAATGCAGTGCCGGCCAGAATTAACCTATTGTTGAAATCGTCCGTTCAACACATGTGCTGCAACGCCAACAATTTATACAAAGACATTTTTGCTGGTGAATTTTTTCATAATGAATGATGTTTTTATTTACATGTTATTATATTGTTATTAAGTATTGGTTGTCGTGTACACAATGCACATAAGTTAACCCATCGATAATCCCTTTTACTTGGCCAACGCCACGACACGAATTAAAAACTCTTGTTGATGTCCTTATTGTAGTGTCCGATATTGCACTATACATCAACATGCTTTTAATATTATTTGCGTAATAGACTATAAGCGTATCAGATTCATATAAACTTTTTGCGCTGTTGCGAAGACTTTAAACTATTTTTTTCTTTTCGTTTTCGAGACGCTCGAATAACCCACTCATAACATCTACGGAGCGGCACTGTCGACCTTAACGTAAGACTAGATTCACGTAACATCCAATCATGTAATATCCAGTTTCAAAACACCACGGATTTCGCATTAATTGAATGAATCGATTGCAGGACGGAATACGGAGCGACTGGTCCGCAGCTGGATCACGCCCGGCGGCGGAAATCTCAATTTGGAAATATTCGAAAACGAAATCTTTAGCGTACCAGTTCAACTGAAGGAGAACCGTTGGCACCATCTCTGTCAATCGTGGATGAGTTCGACTGGTGTCTGGATGGCTTTCGTGGACGGCCAAGTTAAGGGGATGGGCATAAGTCAGAAGGTAAGGCCGTAAGTGGATTAGCGTTTACGTAATTACTTTATACCATACTTGTTGTAAACGAAGCGTTCGATAGAAACCCGTATACATAAACCGCTTGAAGGTAGAAAATGAAGCTAGTTAAAATAAAATAAATATGCTCTCTTGCGCAATTGTGCAACCTGAAAGTTTTATTGCTAAATTCTGTTTTTAGTGCGCAATGCAATCATAAATAGTTTTATTAAAACCCATTTGACCAGCTTAATGTTGGTTACACATGTAAAAATAAGTTGATAGTACACTTTTTCTTAATGGGAGCCGTCTGACATGAGTCTCCAGAACACTTCAGCCTCTTGGCTTTTTGTATTTGAAAATATTAAAGTATTAACATACCTGATACGATATATTGTGCTCTTTCCAGTTAGGTAAGAAGATTGCTGTGCTTTCGAAAACAAAGGAGGAGCGAGTGACAGTTTGTTTTTCTTAAATTGAACATCCTGTATTTTTCTTCATATTTAGATAGGTTATGAAATTCTGAATGCAGCGACACTTCTATTTCATCTCCTTAGGCAATAATTAACGTCATAATAACAAAAACATAAATTGCATAAGTATGGCATGAATTTATTTCACAAAAAGAAAACAAAAAAAAAGAGTATCCTACTGCAGAAATTGTTGAAGACGTCCACCATTCTTATTGATGCACGTCCGAGCTCTGCACAATAAATTAAATCGACATTTCACATTTTCAAAACCAACTTATGTAATTTGCGCTTTTTTTTTAATTATCCTGTTATGTATTGCCTAAAGAGAAGAAATAAAAGCGTCGCTGCATTGAGAACTTAATAAATTATCTAAGAAATAAAGGTGTAAGAAAACCATACTGTCATCCGTTCTTCTTTTGTTTTTGAAAGTACAGCAATCTATCTTACCTGAATGGAAAGAGCACATAATATTGTATCTGACTTGACTTTGAATTTTTTAAATACTTTGATTCCCACCGAAATAATGAGTGCACAATGAAAAATCAAGCAGCCTGTATATACAGGCTGTTTGTATGATTTTATTTTCAAGGGGCGATTAAATATCTTAAAATAAGGTCACTAACGTAAAGATATCTTAACTAAGTTGCATAATAAATGAGATATTAAAAAAAATAATTTGTAGTTTTTATTTTCTTTTATTTTAAACGGAAGAAAAGTTTCGAATTTCTACATGTTTTTGGATAAACCATCGGCAAAACTGTAAACGTAAAGGATGATTTGCAAGTTGTAAGGCCTGTACTTTTTGTACATGGAAATGATACAATTGATTCTCGCGCAATGTCCGTCAGACAATTCGATTTGATACATTTACTTGGCGAGATATTTTTGGAGTATTACTAGAAAGATCTTCTTCGGGTAGATTAAAGACTTCTTCTTCGGCATCCAAAATTCGTCGGTATCCACCAGGACCACCATTTCCACCTTGACGTCTTCGCAGTACACCAGTTTCTCGTGCACTGGCTACTAAAGCGGGTTAGGAAACCGCTCGACTTGCAGCAGCAGAATTCTGGCGTACTTCACCATAAATTAACAACATGTCAACGTATTCACTATTGGTGCGATGAACCATTTTTACTTTCCTTATTAGGATTACGTCAAACCAGCAATGCAGTGACAACTAATGAAACAGCTTGACAGATGGGAAAAGTTACAGACATCAGCCTACTTAGTAAAAAATTCATTAATAACCTATTGTTTACATTTATTTTGCACAAGTTGTTGGTCAATCGTTTTAGCGTTAAGAACCTTTGTTTATGGTGATTAATCACCACTTAAAAATTTAAAAAAACAAAATAAAAACTACAATTTTTTTAAATATTAATATCTCCCTTATTATGCAACTTTTACGTTAATGACCTTATTTTAGGATGTTTAACCAACCCCTAATAATAAAATCACAAGATCGAAAAAAGCCTGTATATTAATAATCAAAGGGTCCTTACGGTGAAATATCAGAAACAAAAAATTGTCCTATTTTGCTCATCGTGGTCTCAATCTGTTGCTCTCGTCGCCCTATCTGTTATGAGGGGAAGTATGGACAAAATCGTTGAATTTTAACAAAAATAAGAAATTAAAATTTTGAAATATTATTGGAATGTTATATAGCTGGAGGATTGAACCATTTATCTTCACATACTATATATGATAGCACTTAGTATTTATTGAAAGTAGGTGGTGTAGAATCTATTGTCTTTGCTATTCTATAATAATTACTTTAAAGCATTTGTCAATTAGAAGTTTTTACATGTTTAAATCTTTGAATATTATAATAATCTCTCTTTCAAACGCCAGTAAGCATCTGTTTCGTTCTCACATTTCAGATGCGTTCAGTTAGAATTCCCAGAGGTGGAGATGTGATCGTAGGGCAAGAATACACCGACGCAGATGAAGGATTAGATGATGGAATCGAAGGTGATATATATGGTTTTAATATGGTACTAGCTGCTGCGTCTTCGATTACCTCGCCACTAACAATAGCTGATAAACCACCATCAATGTACTTAAATCAAAATGATTTGATTCTGCGGCGACAAATGCATATAAAACCCTTTTTATATTCAAAAAGACCTTTAAATGTCTATAGGAGGGTACCGCAATTCGCTACCCGTACTTACGAACTTAATTACGATACGACGGTGGCTCCCCATAAAAGCATTCTTCAAGACAAAGAAGTGGACGTGCCGGAAGTTCTAGGTTATTTCGGCTCGAAAATTAACGGAAGTCCTAAGACACAACCGGATTTTGATAAGGATACTGTTAGTACATTTAATGTATATGAACGGGAGGACCCTGTTGTGTTAGAAACGCAACCGATATTACTCGATACTCAGCAACCCGATATTTACGCCCCAAGGCACGGGCTTTATTTCAAAGATATCTACACTACTCTGAACAGTCGGTCGTTGTATTCGCCCAAGAGGCCTTCGAGTGCGAACAGTAGGATACTTCAGCCAGAAATCGGATTACACCAACCCACGCCTCTGGGATTGGTACTGGTGGAATTGAGCTATAATAACTGCGCGTTGGGAAAGGGCTCGCCCATAAACGACAAAAGATTGTTAATTAGCTGGACCAAAACACCTGTGCGCGTTTTCGGCGGCGCTGTTTTAAGGAGGGAAGCGCCCTTCTGTACGAGGGATATGCTTCGGGCACGATGATTGAGCGTCTTTTTAGGGGGTGCGACTAATTCGGATCTAGGGTTTTATTAGAGCTTTTGCAAAATTTACAGTGCGCAAAAAAGAATGAGTTATGACGCAATAAAAAGGGGATCGCTCTAATTTACAACGAATATCTATCATTTCTATTAGGTAAGTATAAAATAACGGGAGACAGTGGCTTGAAAAGATAGAACTAAATCAAAAAATAATCTGCATACGTGCTTCAGCAACTAAGTTGCTACCCTTACCAGAAACTACAAAGGAAAAGACTGCTAGATTTTTCGTTTGTATGTCGATAAATATTTTGAAGGTGTCACAAAGATGGAATAACACTAATTTATTTTCTGTCAGATTCTAACTTACTATTATTGCTAACTACTAAGGTATCTAAAAAATTTAAGTTCATATTTCTAACGAAAAATTAATGGTTTTAATTTTGAATTATGTTCATCTAAGGACTTCTTCAAGCTATAAGAATGCTGTAATGGTACGATTACAATAATTTTAACTATGACCCTGTCATTTAATTAAAACAGAAACTAAGTTAAATCGATAATAAGTTATTTTACAATGACATGAATATTCTTCCTTAATTAGCTCATCAGCTTCTCAAGTCGTGCAGTTCTGGAGTAAGAATAACTACGTACCAAATAAGAGAATATTTGAATAACTACACGTTTATTGCTTAACGAAGTAACACACAAAAAGAACAACAAGAGATGAAGTTTAAGTTAAAAAATGCCCCTTACCGCCTTGTTAAGTAAAGAACGCTGAATTGCGTATTCAGAGTGAAAGAGTTGAAAGTGGCCACTTTCAACATTGAAATGTTGAAAGTGGCGTTCTAAGAACAGGATTGTTCTCGGAGTGCTACGCCCGACATTATATTTTTTCCTTTGTGGTTTTCTGCTGAGGAGTTGCCGAAATACGTATTCAGAGTTCTTTACTCAACAAGGTGGTAAGGGGTATTTCTTAACTTAAATTTATTTTAAGCCGCCGTATCCTATACCTAACCTACATCAATAGATGAAGTAACAATTTGGGGGCCCCGTTGAAAAGGTGGTACAATACACAAACTGTGCCTGTCTAATATTTATTATTAATATGAATAGGAAAAATGAAATAAGTAGTGAAATAATGTGCATAAATGCCGTGTATGTGTGTGAACTCAGCTCTTGATCTTCGGGTTCCAAACCGCTGATTCGCCACTTTAAACAAATTAGACCGGGAGTTGGGGATTGATACAGCCAACCTTCCTTAGTTGCTTGCTAGAAGTACCAGTGGAATATTTCCCTTTCTTCGTACACTTTATCTTCCTGACTGCTGAACAACTGCTTGACTTCTAACTTTTCCCGATTAACGATTCCTTTCTTGTTTCGGGGTCGACGACGACTTTTGATGAAGTCGTAGTAATCTCGCCTTGCCGACACTAATGCAGTTAATTCTGACGTAATGTCAAAAATGACTTCTCGTCTCGTGTCTTCTTTATATAGCCCTCCCCGCTTCGATCTCTTCTACTGCATTCATTTTGTCACCAGTCCACACAACTCCTTTTTACAATATATAAGTTAACAATATCACCTTAAAACATCCATATACGAAAATAGACTTTAAAAATTAACTAACGATAGGCCCCTAACAAAGTGACTATAGACACGTGGTTACAGAAACAAGGTTTTAGAACATCTGGACCTTGAACAAAGAAGTTTCACAATAAATCGTTCTCCAAAAATGCACTGACAAAATAACAAAAAAAAATACAACGGTTTATCTTCTCTTAAAGTATTTAAAAACTATAAACACATTTTGCCTTTGAAAAAATGTGCAAGCGTTCAAAGCAAGAGACAACCAAGATACAAGCAAACTGAAGCAAAATTTCTCTATGGTTTTAAAATTTGTTAATTTAAAAATCTTTTAATTTTAACGTCCCATTATAAGTAAAGATTGCAAGGACTGTGGGCACACTCTTCGGATTATTCCTCCCGCACAAAGTATCAATTAATTCGGGACGACACGCATTTCGGCAATACTTTGTAATCCGAACAGTGTGTTTATTCCATTGTAACCTAATATATCAGCATATCTGATCCAATATTTCAGAAATGGTCTTCTTAAACTCAACTTTAGAATCACCCATAAAGAATTGGCGTTAAATGAGATAAACTACTACCCATTGCTCTGCCAAGTTGTTGTTCGTGGAAGTCGTTTTGTACTTGAAAACATTACCGAGGCATGCAAAGCATGATTAACCTGACGTGACGTATTCATCTATTTATAAATTACTAGGTACAAATTTTCTATATACTAGCATATTTTCCTGGAATCGGTTGAGAAGAAAACGATTGACCAACATCCAATGATACTAAAATCTCTCCGTCTCTTAATTTTTGGTTTAATTTTCTACCGAAAAACTCTCTGTTCTCATACTTTTGACGGATAAGTCTTTAAATTCATTTACTCATCATTTTCAGAGCAAATATGTAGATACGTTATTACACAATTGGTCTCATTGGGTTACCTGGTTTGTGAATTGTACAGTCCATTCTAGGTATTACTGAATTAGAAAACATGTACAAGATAGCTTAATCAAACCTGGCTCATTTTTACGAATTCTTTTTTTTTGCGAATCGTTTTTAGAACAAGGTTCATTGTACATAAGCACAAAATGCAATCATTTTATCGGCTTCTGGTGAGAATGGCAACTGGAATTAAAAATAAGAATTTAGAGTCATTCACTCATTGAAGCGGTAATTTTTTAGATTTAGTTCTATTTCAAGTACAGTCCAAATCAGAAAAAGTTCTAAAGAAAATTCTGAAGAGCTACCAAAAACATATATATCAATCTAAACAAATACAAATACAGTAATACAGTAATTGTGCCAACATTTTATCTTACTATAGTCTTCAAAAATGGATATTATGCACAAAGAAAAACTACACACAACTTACAAAAACCCATACAATCCTTCAAAGGCCGCCAAAAGGATATTTAGCATATATAGGAATTGATACAGCCTCTTTTCTCCTTTTTAATGAGACTCTAGCTATAATTATTTATTGTGATAAGTTATTGTTGTATCGCAGTATATTAGGAAAATTATCTGCCATGGTTGTATGTAAATAATTTATTTTATGTAAATGCAGAGTAATTTATTGTAAAGATGGTTATCATATTTACCAATATTGTAAAATTATTATTTATTAATAAAAAAACATTAACTGATTTGTTTTATAGCTTTATATCTGTGATGATAAAATTACTGCTAGAACAATTACTACCCGGCGATTTTAGATTATGGACGTAGAAATAAGGCTCCTTCATCATGAGTAAAAGCCCATTTCCCCTAGAGGGTAGATTCTATTGTCTCTAATTTACTTTTAATATTCTTGTAAACTAAAATTTTATTTGTGAATCCCTTTTTATATTGGTGTAACCTATGCCGCTGGCAGTTTCCGATCGCGCATCTATTGATGCCGTAATATGTACTTCTCTAAATGGAACAATACACCAGCAAGTAAATCTCCTGTAAAATTGCGTGTCTAGAGAGGGAAGTACGTAATAATAATGAACTGTTCATCCCACCAATAGTAGATGTCTTAAGCAGCAGTGGGGAACTGATGGGAGAAACAAACCTAAAATCGCCGGCCACTACAAATTACTACGATTTTAAATGTAAATTACAACTGAGTATATAGGCATTTGTCCCGAAGCAACATAAAATAAATTTTATTAAATAAAAATACACCAAATCACAATAAAAAAGGGACTAAATTTAAATACACCTATTACTAAAGAAGCGACTTTTGCGCTGCGTGTCAGGAGCGTAGTTATGGTGCGATCCGTTCTCAGTTCTCGGTTCTCAGTAATGATTTAGTCTCCGACAGGGATGAACGTATGTTACGTGAGAGGCTTACTCCTTCCGATGCGTAGACTTTTGTTACGGACTGCTGTATATATCAACAATAATGTAGCAGTTAGGTAGCTCGAAAAAACGACCATTGTCGGACCAAGTAAATAAGTTAATAAGTGATATCACGGCAGCCGTTTAAAACGGTAAATGTTTCGAAATGTTTTATAGATTACAACTTACTACAGTTGAACCCCTCAAACTCAAAGCACCAAAAGTCCCAGAAAAAGTTCGAGTTACAGAAAATTCGAGTTAGAAGGATTTTTAATTTCAGTATGTAATTTATTTAATACATAGGCATAGAGTTGTATATAGAAATGCATAACATACCTACATATATTGGAAACTAAGTCAAACTATACATTAATTTAGTTTATTTGAGAAAAGCAATCAGTAATACATTTTTGTTGAGCAAAAGCAAAGCTTGCTCAATTCATATATTTTTTTCAATTTTATTGACTATGCCTAAGTAAAATCCGATGTTTTCTCGTCCACAATAAAATAATTCTTTTTAAGTTTTAAACGCTTGTACGACCCGAGGATGTGACGGTATTTTCACAATTTCTTCATCACTTTTTTCTACTGTTTCATCATTCACAGCAGCTGATACACTTTCAAGTATATCCTCGTCTGTGGGATAGTCTGCAGTTAAGAAATTGCTGTCTATTTCACGAAAAATATGAACGATAAATTCTGGATACTCAGCAATTCAGTACATGGTGTACTCGTGCAACAATAAAGCGTCTTTCTATAGCGAACAGTGTAGTATTATTATTTTTTTATTGACAAATAGAATTGTTGATTATTTTGGTATCGCTAGCATTGATGATAGGACATCTTTGAATATAACTCGAGCGTTAGCGATTTAAACCTTCTCGGCTAACGCCTCGTTACCTGTTCACCGTCTTCGAATTTTATAAATAGCATTATATTCTTGTTATATTAATAGCTATAAAATTTGTTAAGCATCAAAATACACAATTACATATATACTTTAGTTCTATCGACACTAAATATATAATAATTGTTGCTGTTTATCCTGCAACCAGATATACACCAGTGCATCGCAAGTACAAAAACTACTGCTAATATGGTTATATAGTTGTTATACCCTTTATTATGTATACATCTTACTCGAGTATAGAAATTAAAAATATGTCATGAAAGAACGATTATATTCACATTTCTTTTTAAACATTCGCGAAATAAGCATATGTAGACTTAGTAAACGGAGTAAGTAAATATTACAGAAAGTAGATTTATGTATACTTACACTATTTTAATATTTTTATTCCGCCCTAAATAATGGCAAAGCAGACGATTTGGACAAAATTTCCACGGAATAGATAGAGACTGTTGGGCCGATAACTAAGGTACTCATTATGAAATTGCTTAACGTGTGCCAACAAATATATCAACTAGCGAAGATCTGAGGAAAATTTAAAATTGTCACCCTACTACAACCTGACAAAGATCCAAACAGCTCGTGCCACAACAAGTAGTATTGATACCGGGATAATCTTACCTCGCAGTCTCTTTTCAGACCCGCCAATACTAGTAAGAATCCTCCGTCGTAAGTCTTTTTGTAGCTGCTGTTTAGCAGCTCTGGCAGTAAAACTAAATTGTCAGACATTGGTCTCAGGTGTTTTGTCATCTACTCTCGCAATAAATGTCGCAAGTTTCTTGCTAGTATAGACGAGGAGGCATTAAACATACAGATCACACAGAGACTTATGTTGTAGTTGTTGTTTGTGTCCTAATGCAGAAAAACTAGATACTGCGGCCTTGAAGCATATTTTTTCACTGTACATTAGATTTTCTGATTAAGTGTGTATGTGTATGAAGTGTATAGCTTGTTACTGCCTCTCCTCGTCGTAAGGGGGCAGCACTACTGTTGATTCAGAAGACGACCGACTTAAAAATCAGTCGTCGCGTCGGAGATTCGAACCGTTGACTTTCTTATAGAAGCCTAGCGCTCTTACTACTACGGTATCTCGGCGTGAGACTTATATTAGTTCGAGGAAAAATTGATTAGTCGATGAAACTTATACAGACACGTAAGTTAAATATTTTGTATGCGCTGATAGTGTTGCTGTAACAACTAAGGGACGTACTTTCAAAATTGTTGAAACGAAATCAAAGGATTAGGCTATATATTAGCATCAGCACACCATAAAAGTAAATTGTTTCATAGAATGCGGATGTATCCAGGGTATAAATTAATTCCGTAAATTTAAATTAAATTGTTTTTTCTTTCATCCATTACATTAACTGATATAAATTTCATTCTTTCTGTTATATAAATTATGATATTCAATTTTCCTATATACTTACTTAATTTATGTACAGTTCATGTCGGTATAGTTTCCGTTAAACTAAGAGATACCGGGTTTTATTTGCAATTAGAATATTCCCAAGCACTAAGATTTGCGGTATAATCAATGAGAAAGCTTCGAGTATAATTACAAGGAAATCGCCAATCGCAGATATTGTTTTATTTTTTCGCGGCTATCTTTAGAGAAATTTTGTCTTTCGGACAACTGATCTTCCCACGTGCGTGTTATTACGCGTATTAAACGAGCAGCGACAGCATATGTTTATGCGAAATTAATTCATGACAGGCACCTGCCTTAACTTTCCCCATTACCAAAATCTATACATGAACAGACAGGTACAAATCATATCTGGACGTTTTGACCAATCACGAATATATAATTACACAGTCCTCTTCATCTAACTTTATTATCGAACACAGATGTTTGTAGTTTTAGATCTGTGAGTTGCAGAAAATAATTAATAAACCTTGAAATATGTGCTTATTCACGTTTTATTTGAATTAACGCAAATTTAGGTTTTCTTGATAATTGTGAAAAATACATTGGTAAAAGTGTTGAACAAACACAGGTATGAATACAAAATGAATATAAAACTAACTGGAGATTATAAAGAGAAATAAGAAAGAAATAGGTAAGTAGATTAAATTAGTAATACGTATGCGATATACATACATCTATAATTATAATACATAGAAATCGTGAGTGTGCTTATTTTTATCTTGTCCGTTGTACTGCGTATCACAGAATTTATTTCTATGGTACATGAAATTTTACGAGTGTTTAAAAATTCTACGAGAGTTTGAATAAAATCTGTGGTAATGCGATTATAAAAAGTTATTTTAGAATGTTCTGACGAAACTATTAAGAATTTTGTCGGCATAATACGATCTTATTACAGTTCCACGTTGATTTTATCTTTATAGCAGCAGTTTGATAAATTTAATCTTTAAATAAAAACGTTGTGGCCTCATGCACCTCTCTTTGGTTCAAAATGATACCGCAAGTTGCTCTCTTTTAATCGAAAAGTATTTAGTAACTACAAACATCAATGTTTAATTGATTTGGTTAGTAGAGAACTCTTCTTTCGGCATTTCCTCGTCAATTTTACGACTACAGATTGCTTTTAGATGTAAATTATCACGACTAAATCTGATTTACAAAGCTTACAATTTCAATTTAAACAGGAGGCGTCCCACAGAAGAGAAATCAAATATATTCGAGGATATTTGAAGGAAATTGACTGCGAAATTTCGTGGGTGGCGCTGTGTACGCAATCATTTTGACAATTTAGTCGACTTTGCTAGGGGCATGAACGCGGACGGTGTGTACGACTTGGGGTGGCTCTAATGAAGTTTGAACAAATCAGCCAAGTAACATATTCGATTATGCAAGATTGAATAATCACCCTACAAATTCAAATGATATTAATCGTTTTATAATGAAATTCTCATGTACTCTATGGAATATTGGATATGACAAAAACGGTAGATGATATAGAATACAACTGCATACACGTATGCCCACATCTGAACGGGAGATTTCTTTGGGAATGGCAACCGCGCATTCGAGACTCACTCACAACGAGAGATATCCAGTCGCAGTGAATTATAAACGGACCAAGGATACGCACGCAAGTCCGCTCAATCACGTAATACTGCGTAATTTTTCTGTATTCTCAGATTACGGTAAAAAGTACAGTTATATTCATTTTGTAGCTGCTATGCGATGCAGGAGAACAAAAAGGTAATTTTAAGTTAGAAAATCAACAATGATGATTACTAAATTAAGCGAAGGAAAAATAAACTCCACAATTACACAAAATGAAATGGAAATTCTAACAATGTTACTTTATTGAGGGTTCGAAAATACCCCTATCCGCGGCTAAACAATAGCCGAGTCTATCGCAAAACTTCCGCCTCACTGCCTTGACATTTCCAGTTGCCGCAAAAATTCTCAATTGTTCTACTTGTAACTGTTGCAAGCTCTCTATTGTCGCAAAACTGTAAAGATTTTGTTTGACATAACAACACAGAAAAAAAATCGCTTTGACGTTCCTTCCAATCGTCGAATGCAAAGGAATAGGACGATCTACGTACTCTACGGCAAATATATCGACCGTGCTTTGGTAGGAATTTCCAGCAAAATACCATGTTATGATTTGAACTTTCTCTGAGGTTGTATAAACATAGTGTATCCGAAGTTTACGATTATTTCTTAAAACCTTGCGTGCGCATATACAGAAAAAATGATTCAGATAAACATGCTGCATCCTACGGCTACATACAATAAACGTCGCACTCCGGTGAGAGCTGAGCATACATGTATATTATCTACTGTATTTGTCATCTTATCTTTTTTATTTTTATTTTTTTCTGTGGTGACCAAACTTGTGCATGAATCATTATTGACTTTTAATGGCCCGGGGCGTAGATATGTATTTTGGTGTGTGTAAAGTATTCGAAGGCTTTGTTACGTTTGTTTGTTAATGGTAAAGGACCGTTAATTGTTTTCCAACGGCGAATGGTCACTCGACGGGATACTGGACTTGCCAGAAAACTTCTTATTGTCCACTGGCGAGTTTCAAACTCTCCATGTTGCTACTATAAAAAGCAAGCCCTCTTACCACTAGGCCACCGAGCCGTTAATTCGGCTTAGTTATTAGCATGCATGGGTTAGTCTATCGAGCATAAATTGTACAGTTTAATAATTATATATTGTGTAAACAAATAGTCAAGTGCAGAGCACTCGTCTTTAATTTAATAATCTAGTTCTCAGGCATTGATTATTATAACTTTTTAAAACTGTAAATAACTCAGAAAAGTAAATAGATACATTGAGGCCCGATCTATTTATTCTGTATAAAATTTAGTATTACATTGCCACGCTATTGTTGCTTCTGAACAGTCTACCAGCCGTGGTTTAACGGCATAATTCTTTTTTTATTATTCGTTCGAAGCTAATCAAACAATGATATAAGACACGTCAACAGTCAATCTATGACAAAGGTCGTAGATTGTTACAAATATCAAACATCAGAAAAAAACTTTAAAAAAAATTAAAAGCAAATGTGTTCAAACGTAGCCTCTCAGCCCCGTGACTGTAGGAACTCCTCTACAGAGTAAAAACAACTGCGTTGTAGAAGATGTGTGAAGATGTTCTCAATAAACTGCCATGCCTCGTACTATAAGCGTGACAGTTAGAATTTTGTTCAAGAGTTACATAATTTCTGACGTACATAATAAGTCTTCTCTGTAAAATAAATATCCTTTTCCAACCCGTGTTATAACCCCAAACATTCACATTATAATTCATAGTTGAATAGGCCAAGGCATAATAAATATTCAGTATTTCATATCGGCATCCATATGTACGCCCAAAAGTCTTGCGGATTCCGAGATTTTAATTGTGCAATCGTTTATAGAAATATTTAGATTTTGAATTACTCTTCTACAGTGAAGCTACAGACAAATGGTTTTTTGTAAGTTAACAATGAGTCTATTCGTTATACACCACTCTGTGAAGGCTTGCAAAGCAATATTTTTATTTGTTTTTAATTCATTTGAATTACTGGCTTCAACTATAATAGTAGTATTGTCAGCATAGGATATTATCTTACCAATCCCTAGAAACTCGGGCAAATCATGAACATATAAGGAAAAAATTAGAGGCCCCAGCACAGACCCCTGGGGCACACCAAGGTCCACATCAACTAAGTCTGAATGATGGTCGTCAATTTTAACAGATGCTTTCCTACCTGACAGGTATGATATGAGCGAATGAAGAAAGTTATCTCCAAAACCTAGTGAATATTGTTTATGGCGTGCTATATAACATCGACTGTATCAAATGCTTTGGTGAGGTCGAATTGTAAAGTGGCAGCATGCTTTCCATCATCTAAGATCTTGTGAATTCGATCAACCACACTACACATTGCTGTCTCACTAGACCTACTCGTAAAGAAGCCGTGCTGAGCCACATTTAAGATGTTAAATTTTCTTAAATAATTCCACATTCTGCTATGTATTAACCGCTCAAATACTTTACCGGGAACATTCAATAGCGAGATTGGCCTATGGTTATGCAATGAAGTCGAATCACCTTTCTTAAAGATTGGCAGTGTTAAGCCAGTTTTCAATTTAGTTTAATTTGCTTTGTGGGACCAAATAATCACAGGAATAATGCACGCTTTACATAGTGTACCGAACTATCTTACCGAGGAAGGATTGGAAAGTTATTGGGACGCAGAACATTCAGATGCGGTCATGATGAGGATTGTGTTGAAGTAGATGACCGTAGTTCAAATTCGAGCGCTATAATGGAATCTAATGAACCAGAAAATGGTACGGTTAACAAATCTTAAACACTACACGCCGCAAAAATATTTGCAAACTAAATATGCTGATCGGTAGTATACATTGGTGTGATTATATCTTCTCTAGTTCTGTATGGCATAAGCGAGCATTTTTAAAACTTGTTTCGTGGTTTTTGGGCATCATCACAAAGCTGATTCAATAATAGCAGAGCAAGATGTTTAACAATGTTTCCTCTATCGATGTGAATGTTTTCCCTATGGATGTATTTTCTATGGAGAGTTTGTTTATATTAATAGGTGTGGTTAGGTTTTGTTTAGTGGTCACACTAATCGGGGTACGTCTGCTAACCCTGCTTAAAATTGCCGGCATGTCAGTCGCCTTGGAAATACTTTTACTTACCCTGCATAATACGCAAGAATTAATGCTGACGTATGTATAAATTTGGTAGAGAAGGAACCTATTGATTTTGAAGTAGTGCAGATCGTTATTTTATTTTATCATCTCCTCTGCAACGATTGTTAACGTACTTTTTTTAAATAAAATAAAGTTAATAACAGGCAGGAGGCCATAACTAGCATCAAAGAAAAAATTGAGAAGAAAATTGAGAACATTATAGGACAAGAAGAAAGTTGAAAGACCCCAGATAATTATAAGAAAAGATGTACTGTTTGTTACAAGAAAATATCACCTGAAGATGGAGGTTCGTACGCCCCCGTACAGAGTAAAAGAGTGCCATTATACTATAAATTATCAAAATATCTACACATTAACTATTCATCTAAATTATGAAATTGATAGAAAACGCATAACATCATGGAAATTATCATTCAAGCGTTTCATTACCATTCTAAATAATCCAGACGCGAATGCCATCCATCTTACGTGTTGTTAGGAGATATATTATCTACTTTCACTATTAGATGCTATAACACGCTACAGACGGCAGTGGCATACATACTATGCATATACATAAGTCACTCGCCTTTCATCTGAGAGCACTCGGGAGTGGCGGCAAGCTAAAACTCGCATTGTTTTCGTCGAGTGCTTTGGATGCCTGTGACGGATTCCGTTCACGTGTAACCGGTTTTCAGACAAAGAAGCTCGTAAATTTTCCAATACTGTCTCGAACAATAAGTGGATGTAATTAGAAATAAAACAAATGCCAGGAAATCCAGGAAGCGAACGCACTTCTTCGATTCCTTTTATTCTCGAGTTATTTCTGCGCGTCCATGTTATGCACTTATGCAGATGGATAGATCTACTGAGATTACGCGTATAGATGCAGAGGTGAAGAAGTTTGTGCACATACTTACACGCATTATGATGTTACAGGTGTTGACGTTTCTTACCTGTAACAAAAAATAAGGTTATGTAATTAAACATATGAAGATGTAAAAGTTTGTAAATTATACTTGAACATACATTTTTCGTTTGTTTACGTACAAAACAAGGATTTTGTAGAGGATTGCAAGGACTGTGGGCTGGTATCACGAATAGTAATAATAATGTGCTTTATTGTCATGAAAAATTATAAAATTTTATGGACAAAGATAAGTGAAATTAAAACTAAAAATAGGTACAACAAACAAACAAGTAATACATAGAGTTGACACACTAAGTTGTCAAGTAAGAGTAAAAAAAATACAAAAATTTAAATTTAAAATTTTACTCTCCTCCGAAAAAGTCGTTAACTGCGTAAAGGAGTTTCATTAGGAGGTAAGATTTAATCTTCCTGGGGAAATTTACATAGGTTGGTATCGATCTAAGCTGGATTGGGAGATGGTTGTATTGCTTGACTGCGTTGTAGATGATTGACGCTTTAGTGAATTCTGTATTTGGTATTGGAAGATAAAGATCGTGATCAAAGCTTCTTGTAACCTAGCTATGGTGCTGTCGTTCAGTTAGATCAGAAAGATGTTTACGAGCTAGTGAGACGGATTCAAGGATGAATAGCGCAGGTAGAGTTAGGATTTTATGGTTTGAGAAGTAAGGTTGGCAATGATCTCTGCTCCGAAGACGAAATATGTAGCGAATTGCCCGTTTTTGCAGTTTAAAAATGGTACTAAAATTGTATAAACTTGGGTATTATTGCTTCATGAATGTTTTGTGGGTTTCCTTTGTCAACCAAGTTCCGAATTCGGATCAAGTCAATGAATTCGGGACTTGGTTGATAATGGGAGCTCACGTGCTCCGGAGACATATGTATAGAATTTATTAAGTTAATTTGTTGTGTAATATCACAATGATGACAATCAACTCATGTAGTAATATTATTTATCACTACAAACATTTAAAAAAGGTAAATGACGAACAGAATTCTGATTTACATTTCCAGCTTCAAAATTAAAAAATTATTTCGACCACAATGAATCTTCCAAGTCTTCGACGCGTTGTTAGTTTTTATGACAAGGAATGCTAATTACATTTAAAATAGTGGGATTGTGATCTCAAAAATAGCTGAAAAGTTTCCCATTAGTAATACAGATTCTACTGACGCTTAGAGCTGACAAAAAAAATAAAGCATGGAGCCAAAAACATATTATGATTACGTTTACTATTGTCAATTAAAAATAAATGCACGAGTGTTACACTAAAGCTAATAGATGTTTATTAGATACATGTGTTAAGACATGTAGGGCTTTACAGACATTTATTTGCAGAATGTGGCCAGTCATGGAATTGTATAACATGATTTACACAATAAAAAGAAAATAACAGAAACTTTACCAGTTTATTATACTATTTGTCTTGTAGGAAACTTTATTGACTACGTGTGTATTATTTATGTCAATTGATTTTAAATTATATAATACATATATTCACTGTGATAGGGGGAGATAAAGTGTTTGGTTGCAAATATATGACATACTTTTACAATGAGTACCATTATATAATTATATTTTTTCTTAATGGCAACATTGTCGTAAATTTTTACAGATATAATGCACATGTATCTATAGTGGCTCACCTAAACAAATTACCTTCATGATTCAGCAACAATATTGATTAAAATTAAAAGATACATAAACAACGTTCTAATGATCTCATGCGAGTTGACGTTTGCTCCATTTTCATTGCACAATCCCACGATATCCATGTTGGTTCTGTATTGTGTGTTATGGGCTAAAATATACCTAGGGTGATATGGTGAGTGTCTGTAACCGACAGTTGGCCAGAATGGGATGTCTGATTTGTGGATCTTTGGTAATCCATATAAATGTGGTAGCTTATAGTCTGTGGTGGAAGTCTATGCCTGATGTATTGATCGGGTAACATTGTTCTGTGTTTATATAATATTTTATATATATTTATCTTCCCTGATGTTTCTGGGCTCATTGGAAATAGTCCAATTATTATTATTACAATTATTTTTGGCGGGAGGAAAATCCTCTATGGACATCGGACCTAGGTGTCATTGGCCGACAGTGTAGGACTCACCATACTTGGCATAAAAATTGGTGTCAGGTTGGCAAAAAGTCATTGATTGTGATGGTCATTACTTCGATGAATAATAGTGTATCGTTGTTTCTTAATAAATATTTATATTTTACCATCAAAAGCCACACGAACTTATTTGGTTATCTGATAGAATGTTTCTTAAAGGCTAATAAGTACACACGCAAAGCAGTAATTACTTAGTGAATAGATATGGAATATGGACCGGTGTTTTAATCCCGGTGTGGTTTCATAGTTTTGTTGCCACGTTTATACGAAATAAACGAACTTTTTTTCATGAAGTTAGTGTTGGTTACATTATAAATCATATCTGTAAGTGCATTAGCACTAGAAACTTAGCAAAATGTTTGTAATGTACTTTTAATAAGCTTATTGTTTTCTGCTTTCCATTAATCAAGACTTATTTCTCTTTTTAATACTGTATATTATTTGCAATCCAGATATTAAGGAAGATAGCACGAGAAGCTGCCAGTTACGCACCACAGCACCGGAGGTTATGCGCCGTAATCACCTTGGATCTTCGAAATGCTTTCAACAGCGCATCGAGACGAGGTATACTGTGTGAGCTGCCAAGAAGGGGGATTAGTACTAGCCTGAGAAACATCGTGGCGTCCTATCTTGAGCATAGTACCATAGTACTTGAGGCAGATGGTAGCACCAAAACTATTGAGGTAAACAGTGGGGTACCTCAAGGGTCTTTCATCGCGTCACTGACACAGGCAGCACTGTGGGATACAATGTACGTCGGCGTCAGAGGCATACTGGCAGCAAAAGAGATAGAGGAGAGACGCTAAAGACCTTGAGCAGTGACAGCCCCACAACGAAGTAATACTGAAGTGGTTACGTTATGGGAGTGCGAAATAGAGGGTGGCTTTTAGTGGGTATACGGATGCAAGAATATATCGGAATCCCACACTACTGGGTACAATAAGTACCCAGTGCCTATAAAAGGTTTTCCACCCATACAAAAAGAAGACATCAAGGAAGTAATTACAACAGTTATAAATACAGACAAACAATAAACACTACTAAATGATGTGAAAAACATGTCTGTTATACCCAATACTTAGCATACCCAGTATAGAAAATGCTCTGTATTTCTACAAACTATAAATTAACTGTGTGTGACATAAGTTGCGTGAAAGTGGAACGTCGCACACAGAGAGTTATACGATCGTCCTTGCACGAAACTAAACATCCTTCCTCTATTTAATTGACGTGGTTTTGTTAGGACCGTTATACAGCAAGAGTAGATACCCATTCTTAGTGTTTGAATATACAGTTAATCGTACTACACTACATACGTTGCCAACCTTGATTAAATGGAATTGTAATTAATGGAAACAATTAATTCACGCAGCGAATGCCGCAACTAATTTTTGTAAATTAAGAAAAATGAAAGTGAATAGATTAGTGATCATAAAGTTATAAACATAGAAATTGTCCGTATACAAATATGTATGAATTCATATAAATACATAAAATACGTCTTAAATCAGGGAATAAATGCAAGGATATTGAAAGACTTTGAGGAAGATGGAAATGAATGGTATGTATTAGCAGGCGTAGGTAGAGTGGATTTAATAACCTTGAAATGAATGGCGAACAAATGAGATTGCAACATAATACACCACTGTTTACTTAATGAATGATTGGAAGGCAAAATCGGCATATGTTGCGATTGCAGAATATAAAAGTGTTATAAAATTATAAATTAAAAATAGTAATGCAAACAGTTATATCTGTCGAAATGTCCAAGTGTTTTTCCATTCTTAGTGAATCCATTTATTGTTATTATTGTTATTATTTCATTAGAAGGTTGTAGTGGTGTTCGTATAACCAACCGCAGCACATAATAATTATATGTTATTATTGGCAAGCAAACTTACTGGTGTAAAATAATTAATCGAGGCCAATTGTAAATTGAATTCACTCAATAAACTCTGCAGATCTAATTATTACATAATATAAGAATAAACAATTATAGATGTAAAGCATTGTTGGAAAATGGTATTTTATTTCAAACATAGGTAGGTTTCCTATCTCCGAAATTAATTAACATTCATGAAAGCAAAATCAGGATCATTGTAATCTCGTTTTTAATTAATTTCCTTCAAAATATTTATGTGGGATTTATATCTTAATTACGTACTAATTTTAAATTGTATGTCGATAAAATCTCAGACACCTCTTGAAATACAATTATTACTGAACTGCTGGATTAGTGCTTTTTAAATCCAGAGACTAGTAAAATGTGATTCATTACTCATCTTCACATTCGCATGCAGGTAGATGGACGAATAAAATATCAATTTTATGTAAATGAGCTGGATATTGCCCTGTCCAAGTCTCAATCTAGCTATTGCAGGACTATGGAATCTGGAGATGTTGACGCTAGCGTACCATGGCGTTTGGTTGGTGTATAGGTAGATCTCCACTGATTGTCCCATTTCCCCTCAGAAGGAACTTTTTTGCAATTAACGAGTTAGAATGAGCATAGGTCTGTGCATTGTACGATTAGTTAGACTATGTTTGGCTCTCTGATCAATCTCTTCAGGGGATTCTAATCTAATAAAACTCAGTTCGAATATGATTATCATATGGTTCATAGATGTTGAACACGTACAAACGCAGCTTGCAAAACGCTGGTTGCGTCAAACATGATCACCATGCGATGGTATTTTTGGGGACATTTTGTTGTAGCAAAACTTGCAAAATTGCTTCAGGAGTAAAATTAAAAGCACAAAACATCAAGGCGGAAGGTTCTTTCACATTTATTATTGTAATATTTAAATGTTAGCTAGATCTAATCAACATATGTATAATAGTTAGCATTAATTTTTTTTCTTTGATACATATGCACATATATTAAACCAAATGTCACTCCTCCATCAATTAATTCACAAAAAAGAGGAAAGTGGTCAATTTGCAGTTTATATTAGAAACACCTAGTAGGTTGATTTGTAATATATTTCCATTCCAACATGGGAAATCTTCATTTGAAAAGAAGCTGATCAAAAAAAAAGTAACCAGATTGATTTGATATTTATTGCATGTATGTGTAGAAACATATATAAGCCAATCATATTCCTTTTGTGCACAATAAATTAATGCTGTAGAGAACTAATTTACTGTTATATTATGAGATCTCTGTGCAATAATTTAAAACGGTACTTGTTTCTTTAATGTAATTCCAAGTATTTCTGATATATTGATTACGAAAAATCATTGCTGGTAATAATGAAGTCAGGGTCTTTAAAAATTGTAATTAACCTTTGGTAATTATCGTTCAATATTTTATTCTTCTTTATTTACAATTAGAATTAGAACTCTCTACTCATAACAGGAACATAAAAACGTGTGATATATTAAAAGCAACACAAGCAAAACAAAACAAGTTAAAC
The DNA here is from genome assembly GCA_031763485.1 of Osmoderma eremita. NCBI lineage: Eukaryota > Metazoa > Arthropoda > Insecta > Coleoptera > Scarabaeidae > Osmoderma > Osmoderma eremita. The sequence continues at coordinate 74,155 of JARFOC010000360.1, read as the reverse complement.
ATAAACATCCTATAAAATAATAGGATACGTTGACTTAAACTTGTAAAAATAAAAATTCGTTGTGGTTCATTAAGTGTACTTCGTCACACACACTGAACCGTAACAATCCACTTAATAATAATATTTCTATTATCTAACAGAGCAGGTAAAATTAATTACAAGGAGTAAAAATTGTTTCAAAGGAAGACAAGCAACAAATTGTGGATATGAACATAACAAGCATCGTTATATTTGTTTATGCTTTTTATGTTCATAGGTGATGGTATAAACATTTTTCTTACGCATGTCGAAAAATCATTTGCCTATAACTCGACACCTAGCGGCAGTAGTAGCAGTGAAAACTAGTATGAGTATTAATTCATCAAGAGAGTAAAGAGTATTTCTATTTAAATAAGATTCAAGATTATTTACAAATATTTTGCTGTTTAGCAGGAGCAAAGAGAGTTGTAATTTTATTATAGATTTCTATTTCAATATTAACCGGGCCCAGATTACTGTGAGGTGGATATTATTAGGGCTATTAACATCATGATTTGTTCTTGTGCCATGTGAATGTATTTACTTTGTTCGAATGGATGTGACAATGTGCTCCAAGAATGTATAACGGAGGCTAATGGTAATATTCACAATTCATCTTTACTCAGATGTATTAATTATTATAATACGCACGGATAGAAAGCACTTTTAAATATAACTAGTAAATAATAAGATTCTTCATATTTTTATGGTTGTAAGAAAGTTTAATTAAGAATAATTTAGCTTATATTACTTTCCTCAATATTCAATGTTTTATGTATGTAATAAATGCAAGCATTTGGCAATTATCATGGTATGGAATAACTCTATCAATAATGTCGGTTTCTATCATTACTCGAACCAAAATTCCAAGCCAACATAACGAAATAAAATATAAATCCTTTCACTTACCGTATGGATGAATTTATGATGTGGTATGAATTATACAGTTTAGAAATGTTTTTTTCTTAATTGAACGGATATATTTATGTGTGTACCTTAAATGTGAATGCTCAGATAACTGCTCATTCCTTTCTCTTAATATGATATTAAAAATTTATTCCTCTTAAGCGATTGCCAATTTATCGCTCCATACTTTCCATTGAATTAAAAAATGAAGATTTTTGTATTCATTCTCCTCAGGTTATGGGCATTGAGGGAACCAAAATATAGACTCGATTCACAGTCTAAATTTGGACCGATCATGTTGGTTGTCACACAATCTTAGTCTTCATTATTTGATATATGTATATAGGTTATGCCATTTTCTTTTTAGTGTCTCAATTCCTGTATCGTCATGAATAATTCAACGCGACAGGTTGTCGATTTAAATTTAGCAATAAACGTGCAGATTCGCATAACAATAAAAAGAGGATAAATATCTGACAAGTGTCGTTATCATAGTTAGTGTTGATATGTTGAATTTCTCTATGTAATCATAGAATTTTGTTTCATAATTAAATGGAAATAACTAAATGGGGAAGAAGTGTTTTTCTTTGTTAAATCCTCAGAGCAGCAGAGGTATAAGACAATATTGCGTGCAACAACAAATGTGCGGACAAATTAGAGGTATGGAAAAGAGAAATATTAAGATGACTTGGTCGGCAGAAAGACAGAAAGATGGATGACTTAGAATCTAAAACTTGGAGATATGACAGTTACATGGAGAAGCTACAATCAGTAACTGAAAGAGACGAAATTTGTGAATTCTGGAAATGTTGTACACGTCATCTTTTGATGGCATACACTTCGATTTGTTGCTCGTCTGTTCCCTTCGTTTTTCAAATAAACAATCCCTTATCTACGCTCCTCAAGGCTGAGATGAAGTGATGTATTTTAAAAGAAACATGGGGATTGTGTTTAGTTGTTGCGTGTATTTGAATCGCCCTCCACTCATTACGGCCGTTTGTTTGGATAATTCGATTGTGCGCCCCCCAGAGGGCATTGCATTTTTAGCTACCATCGCAGGTAGCAGTTTTTTCAGTCCCGTTTTGGTAACATACAAGTAAGAGTCGATCGTCAAAGCAACACATTTTTTTGTATAACTTATTGCATCCGAATCATTGCATACAGTTTTGTAAAAATTATTGTTGTTTAAACTTAAAACCTAACTCAAAATCAACAAGAAATATACAGTCCACATCCACACATTTTTATTGCAATTTCGAAGATCAGACACAAAACAGAAGAGTTTGCAATATTAATATTGAAATTGTTTTTGGTAATTAAAATAGAATTTAAGACATTGGTTATTATTCAGTAAACTACTAAATTTAGATAGGCCAAAGTTTGAAATTGATTGATAATAATGCCTTCAGTGGTCGAAATAACTTACATTTCTTAAGTTGTAAACATGTTATATTTAAGTTTAATTCTTGGTTATATTGCCTTTCTTCTTTCAATATTATAATCTGAGTTTTTGATTATATTATTTCAGTTTTTATTATTATTATTTGTTAATAATTTTTCTTTTCTGTAGAATAGGTGCTGTTTACGAATGAATACGAGCGATGTGCGTTTATTTTGTATTCTATTTATTTCCAATTAGAAAAAATTAAACTATTCTGGGCTCATCTCGTAAAAGTTCCACGCAGTTACTATATTTTTGTACAGTTTCCTAAAATCACTTTTTCAACATTAACACTGTAAACAATCTGCATGTTTTCTTTAAAAATGCACCTCACCCTCAGTCGCTGGGAGCGTGGAAAGGCTTTATTTATATTAAGATGGACAAGAAATCTATTGCATGCCATCGAAATATGACGTCTAGAATATTTCCACATATCACAAAATCCGTCTCTTGCACTCAGTCAAAACTAATGCCGCTGATGTACCTCAACGCATGGGATAGCTAGGATATAGAGAAAGAAACATTTAAGAAACATCGCAAGTGGCCCTGGTTATGCGTAAATCTTATGTTTGTTGCCTTATGTAGGATCAGAAATCACTACGGATATGCAATTTGAAATAAAACCAATAATAAGTAACAATTAACCCAGGCCTCGGAATAATAATAACCAACCTATTAACTATCCAAGCATTAAAATACTTTCCGCAGCATAAAATTTAAATGCAGCTGTTAAAACCACAGAATTTCTTGCGGATGTTCTTGACCTTACTGTAATATCAGCATTCAATTCGTTTCAGCTTCAACCAAGATCGAATAAACTTGGCAATAGTTTTTGCGTTAACTAGAAGGAACACTTTCCTTGCTCCAATGATTATGCATAGGATATCAATTTCTATTTCGATTCGCTTTCGTTTAACCAAATAGGAAACAACGAATAGCGAAGCATTTGTACGTTCTGATTGGTGAACAAAAGGAAAGCACTTCTTTGGACAAAATCATTTTCATATTAGAACACAATAAATTGAATTTATAATATTCTCGGAAGAGTTTTAAACTTTTTACTTCCTAATTGCTTCTGTTTATCCCAAATGTTTTATGATTTTAACGTTATACATAGGTTAGGCGTAAAGCTTAAATTTCTTTTTGTACTTAAAAAGAAACACGTTAATAACGACTACATGCACCATGAAATATAACGCTTATTTTACAAAGACTATGAAAAACTTGATACTGTAATCAAACCCTCTGTGGTAAGTGGATATCAAATGCGAGGTGTTGATCTGCTATATGCATAATTCCTACATTATGATGTTTGAAAAATAAGAAAGATTACTAAAATTATCGAGTAACTCTAATGAAGGAAAATAGAAAGCTAAGAAAATGTGATATTTCTAGTGCAGTAGTATTGTTATATAACGCAGTACGTATATAAAGGCAAACTTCATAAATACATAAAGGAATTTGTGAAATGACCGGATTGATTGAGTAGGTTTTGACATTATTCCTTTCAAAACACTATTACATTATAAGAAAAATATCAGGTTTATACTTCCATAGTCTTAAATGTTTATACTTTAAAGCTTCACTACAGTATCAATAAAATACCCTTCAGCGTGGACAACATTCTATTGTAATGCCTGAATGTGGATTAGAAACATTCAGCGATTCCAGTACATAATTTTCATTTTAATCGTATAAAAAAGAATCAGTTTTCTCCTGCTAACAGGAATTTCCATTTTAACAGGATTTAAACAAAATAATAACCTCGGAAAGCAATTACAATCACGCTCAGCTTTATTAATAACAGACTTCGCAATCAAAATTACTCGAGCAACACATGGTTTAAGCACCGATTAACCGTTTAAACGATAAGGAGCTGATGGTAATCGCTGTTGTACAATTAAGGCATTCGTGCTGCGGCTCACGGGCGCTTTGTTCGTTTCGAAGTGCTATGATTACAGATTTATATTATTAAGAAATAGTTTTCTCACTTTCTAAACGATCTAGATTCTTTTTGAAGTATTTGTTGTATTTATTACTGTAAACGTGTGTGAAGTGTCTATAAATTGGTTTGTTTTAGTGCTTTGGGTGTGTTGAGGAATAGATGTAATTAAATATAAAGAAATGATAAGTTTATGTTGTCTAGTATTGAAGGGACTTAAGTATTCTTTGTCATATTAAATCTTTATTTAATATGACAAAGGTGAAGGTTTTTAGCCTGGGTGAAACATTGAACCATCACCCATCGATATTGCTTAAAATTAAATTCAAAGAACAATGAGGAACGCAGTGAAAAAAAAAGTAACAGCTGCTGTGGCTTTAATCAGAAAGAAGAACTAACGAAATTGTACTGCTTAGCTCGAAGTTACCGAAGAATGTAAACGTCAAGGTGAGTCCAGCTCAGAATACGTTTGATGAAGTGCAACTAGTCGTCAAAATAATTTGAAAGATAAATTATATTTCTATATCTAGCATGAACAGCAAGCCAGTAAAGATGCGACTGTAGTTCACCACTTTCCAGTTAATTTATAAACACGTACATACATGCAATCTCCCATTAGGGAGCAAAAAACTTTATGAGGAACTTGTCTAGAGCAAAATAAAAACTATGCAAATTATTATCTGCTTGCCTCGGATCCTCCGTCACCTCGTGGAACCACTTCTTTTTTCGCCTGCCCCTTGGAAAAATATGGTTGAATTCGATGTAAATGCGTATTCACACAAATACATGTAATGCTGGCGATTTATTTAAAGTACAAGAAATCTAAGGCAATGATATTTTGACCTACAAACAATAGCGACAAAAACACTCTAGAAACAAATATACATACATCTGTTGAAAGAGAAGAAACCAATGTACAAAGAAGAGATAAAACTTGCTTTCAATTTCAAAATTAAGTCATTTGCAAAGTTTAAAAAATTACGTTGATTGGGGAAAGTTTTAGCATTTTGGGTTGCAATAAGTTAAGTAGGTCTCCTGGTGTACATTCAATTTCGTTTCTAATTTCGCCTTTAAAGATTTTGGGCTTGTATATATTCGGCAGCATGAATTTATTATCAATCGGGAAGTGGCACGGTCTGTTTAATGGAATATCACGTTCATGACAAGAGCTCACGGTTTACATATTTCCTTCTATTCCTTATCATACCGACGCATGCTCCTGCAGTCGCTCCTGTTGTCTGCGTTATGGATTTTATTTTCTATAGCACGCGTGCACTTAACGCGTCAAATTTCTACGTGACTACGATAAATTATAAATTAAACGACCTGTTCCATCAGAATACACGTTAGGTGATTTATGGTGGCACCGTTATCGCCTGTTGTGAGTCAGTCTGGCGAACGTTTATACTTATTGATGTGACTGTTCCGGTAGAAATCGTAGTAGCGATGATTTATGGGAAAATTGCGTTGGGCGTTTATAGTAAATAAATATAAAATAAATAAATTCTTACTTTCTAAATTACCCATAAACTTAGCTGAATGCATGTAACTAATTATAATGGTATTTACTTTCGGATTTAAGTGTATAAGTGGACCAGTAATCCATAACCATATTAATTCCTAAACATTCGCACACAAGGTCGGCTTGGAGCAGTGGGTCTATTTTGAAACCAGATCCGTTGTGAAAGATTTCATTATTAGGAAATGTTCTTTACGGAACGTATGCTCTAATTAATAATAAGAGATATATGCTATCCATTACTTCATGGAGTTAGCGGAGCTTGACGTACATATGCATTTGGTGCTACGTTTTTCTGAAATATTAATTCGTATTATTTTTTATTTATCGTATGGCTTTGACACATCAAAAATTACATTGTGTAGAGCTTAATATTTACAGTATAGGATCTTGTAAACAAACATCTAGATTATTTATGTAATCTATCGTCTCTGGGGTCGCAAGAAAGGAGTCCTCTGGTCTGCGATCGTATGATCTTTTGGGGCATTCCTCTGTGATGTGGGGGATGTTCTGTGGTTCTCCGCAATCACATAAGTGGGATGGTTGTTTACTCCACATATGTAAGAAATATGCACATCTGCCATGTTGGATTCTAATTCTGTTTAGTATTCACCTTGTTTTGCGTGGTAAGTCGAATCCGGATGGTTTTCGGGTAATCCACGGCATATTATTATTTTGTTGCCCAGTCCATTCCTGAGTCTATGCTTCGATAACGTTGAACTCATCTTCCACAGCAGCTCCTGCTATTATTGATGGTGATCGTCTGGAGCGGAGTCGACTGCGGTTTTTATCATCGATATCTTAATAGATTGGTAGGTTTGCATTATTCATGATTTTCTTATACTCGTTCGTGAGAGCGTTTATGCGTCGCAGTTGGGGGTGGGGTGTGAGTACTGAGAGCCATTCTGTAGGTGTTGATTTGATGATTCCAGCAATGATTGTCATGGCGTTATTCAGTTGGACGTCTATCTTCTGTGTACATGGGCTGTTTAGCGAAACCGGGGCACAGTATTTAGCGGTCGAGAAGATCAGGGCCAGAGCAGAAGTATGCAGGGTGGATGCCGATGCTCCCCTGGATGCTTGTCCTCAATTTTTTGGCTCTTTCTGTTAGATGCTCTCTGAAATACAGAGTTCTGTCTAGGGCCATCCCCATCTTTTGGCGTTTTATTGTGATCATGTTTAATGTTTTGACACTGTATGTTGAGCCGTAGTGGTCTAGTGGGTTGGTTGCTAGACTACTAAATTGAAGGGCCCGGGTTCGATTCCCGGCCGGTGCCAATAACATCGATGGTGTTTTTACGGCCACGGCTCGACTCAGGCTGTAAAAATGAGTACCTGGAAGTCAAATTCTGGGGTAATAATAGGCGGTCAGCTCGTAGCGCTTGCCACGTTACAGTCCTAGTGTATCGAAAAGGCTAATAACCACGGTAGACCACACCCTGCCTTCCCCTAAAAGCCTTGGAGGCTTATTAAAAGGGGACTATTACTATTATTATTATGTTGAGTTCTCTTCTGGCGAGTTTATTATTTATATGGAAGTAGGAAACCTCCATTTCGGTAGCGTTTATTTGGAGTCTCCATTTGCGGAAGTACTTTCCCATTATAACAAGGTCCTCCTTTAGTATTTCCTCTGTTTGTTCGATCGATGCCCATCAATCGAACTACACTAGTAGCAAGTGCCCAGTCATCAGCATAGCCAAACTTCTTCGATTTTGTTTTTGGTATGTCTGCAATTTACAGGCTAAAGGGAAGTGGGGCAAGGACCGATCCCTGAGGCAGACCATTTTTCACTTTTCTTGGAGGGCTTTTGTTAGGTCCCATGACCACCTGGAGCAGCCGGTCGTTCAGCATGTTGTCAATTAGTCGATCAATTGATTTGCAAGGGACTAGGTGTATGAGCTTGTATACCATGCCTTCTCTCCAGACCGTATCCTCTGATAGGTCAATAAAAGCATCTGCGGTTTTGAGGTTTCTTTGAAACTTTGCTTTAATCCATGTGGTAAGTGGTGGAACTTGATCCGTGTAGCTTCGTTTTGGTCGGAAATCTGCTTGTTCGACCGGGATTGGCTCAAGTGTTCTCGGGCTGATTCTATTATAGATAAGTCGTTCTAGCAAGATTATAAGTCAGTGACAGCAGGGCAATTGGTGTATAGTTATTAGGGTTATCAGCCGGTTTGTCAGGCTTTAATATTGCGATTATTTTTGAGCGTTTAAGTTCTTGTGGTATGTTACCCGTTTGCATAATGTCTGTGAAGAAGCGAGCCATCCTTGCTTTGGTGTATTTGCCATTGTGGTGGATATTATCAAACCCTGGAGCTTCCCCCGGTTTAGTGTGTTTAAGCGCTGTTGAAAATTCTTCACAAGTGAAGGGGCGGGATTGTTCGGTTTTTAGGATTCTGAGTTCTCGTTTCACCTTAATTGTGTGTGCTTTGCCATTTGGTGTTCTGCATTTCGCTACTATGTGTGAAGCAATGGCATTTGGGTTGACTGTTAACTTATTCCTTCCCGTGGGGGCCCCGCTTCCTAGTTTTCTTAACAACGTCCATGCCTGTCTGTTGGATGTTTGAAAATTCAGGTTCGCCACCGTTGCGTCTCAGCTCTGCCATCTCGCCGCGCCCAGACTATGTAGTAGTTTATCTGCCATTTCCTGCTCATCACTTTCGAGGAATTACCAGTACAGCTCCTCACTGTTCTGGGAACAACTGGGGATGTATTGTTTGCGTAACCTCTTGGCAGTGCTAATTATGCTCCTGCAAATCTCTAGTTTCCGCTAATAGGGGTTATCCAGCCCAAGCATTTATCTAGGTCTGTTGAGATACATGCTTGGGTTGGATACCCCCTACCAGCGGAAGCTATAAAAGATTTGGCGGAGCCATAATTCGTAGATTTCCTCCTACTGAAAAACTTTCAGAAGCCGGTTATATGGTTACCGGGCTTTAAAAGTAGTGCTACCCTAATAGCTGATAAATACTCTTGTAATGACCCACCAGCCCGCTTGAATAAGAAAAGGCGCTGGCTAACAGCAAAACATTTTCTTTGTTTTACTCAAATATATTTACAATATATATGTTCCTGTAGCATCTGAAAATGAAAAGCTTTCTGCATGGCATTTGCTATGATCACATGCTTTAAAGACACCCACTCTCTGACCCCACAATTTCTCCTGATCATGATAAAACATTCTTTTGCAAATATTATTGATTGCAAAACAACGGGATCTGGAAGGAATAATTTTTTTTGCTAAGTAATTGGTTTCCGTGATTTCTTATGTTGATTTTTTAATGTAAAAACTTACTCTTAAAACTACAATTGACAGCCGATACACGTAAAAAATCTCAGGATAATAAGGACCAGCAGACAATAAAACCCATGATAAATTCATAACAGAAAAATCAGTTTACATTTCATATCGATACCATCTAACATCTACCGAACTAGAGTAACATCAATAATCATCCAAAAGTTCCATTTAATGACATGTTTATAGCAGCATGGCTTATTATGATGCAAGAGGTTAAGCTAAAGTGTGTCTTACCTGTGAATATCGCCAAATAGTAAATATAATGCAAATGATTGCTTATCGTTAGCTACTCTACGCCAAAGATCAAACATAATGTGGTGTTGAAGATATAGATCTCTTCCTTGATGGATAATATTAGCCTTTTGAGAAACTTACCACAGATTTTTACAAAAAGAATTGAAACGTTAAGTGGTCCCCTCTTATTTGTTTTATTTATTTTTAAGCATGCACAGTACAAAAGCAAGCCATTTCAATATTAGAAATCGTTTTTCCCTCTTAAGTCTGATTGCAGTGAACTCCTTTTCTATAAGTGCATTCCGAAGCAGACATTCTCGTAAACCTCGACCACGTACGCGTAATAACTTCAGACGTACGTAATGGCCGAGCCCCATGGTTCTCAACCCAGAAAAGCAACGCTTACGAAACCGTAGCGTGTATTAGCCTTTATTAGTAACAGTTTAGGTCCAGTTATTCAGCTCGGACAGACAATTCGCCCAAGCATATACTCGCACAGTGATAAGCGACCGCCATAAGGGAAAGTGCGAACCTCTCCTGCGCCGCTACTATCAAACCGGTCACCCGTCTATACACACACAAAGATACGTAACGTGCATGCGAGTGGAAGATTGTTCCGGACTCCGAAGCGGTGCTGGTCGCTGCCGATGATTCAGATTGGAAGCGGAGCGCGCGAATTCGCGAGAGACCACCGCGTGGAGTGAAATTAAAGATCACCGTTTGCGGTGGGTGTCGTTAGTTCTTCGCCGGAGACCCGTTAGTGTGGAGTGTGGACGGTGGTGAACGCCATAAACGTGTTTGTTTTGTCTGTCAGTGAGTAGCAAAGACATCTTTTGGGATTTTAAGAACGCTAATGGTGGTGGCGCTTTTATTATTATTACTATAACCATATAAGTTGTTTAATTTTGTAATTTCATTTATAATAACTACTAAATAGTACAAAAACCGACGGATATGACCGAGAAACTTAGTATTGTAAGTGCAATATTCCGAATTACTCCTTAGGTACCGCACAATAGATTGATTAACTCGGGACACGTGTTTCGGGGATCCACCAGTCAAGAATAAATCAATTTATTGTGAGGTGAGCAGTGATCCCATATATTGTGCCTATGATACTACTCCATGGTCCTTGTACTTTCATTATACTAACAAACAGTGTTAGAAATTGAACTAAGTCTTTGATGAAGGTCATTGAGATAATATGAAAGAAGTCATCAAATAGGTTGCCTTATAACATTACGACATTAAGATATTTTGAATCTTACTTTTTTAATGAAGTTGGAGCAAAGGGCTATCAGTTTATAACCCAGTTATAGCCAATCCACTTTTCAATATATTGAATATTCATTGTATCCCATTGGGCATAGCTGGTGTATACTCCCATTGCTTCAAGCAAATTCAGTCAGTTGGACAGTTTATCCAATAGCTAAATTTAATTACCTTCTAGAGTGCATATTGTATAGAAGTATGCCAGGGGATTAAAGTATTAATATGAAACAGTATTGTTGATTGAAGCCTGCATTAAAACTAAATTCTTTCTTCTTATGGAAGCCGTCTGACATAAGTCTCCGGAAACACTTCAGCCCATTAGCTGTTTGTATTTATCTCCCATTTTTGTACCACCCATTCCCAGATCCTTGTGCCCTGTGCCAATCTGTACAGGTCCTTGATCGGTTGGTCTGTATAGTCTTCTGGGTTAATTTTTGGTTTCCCAAAGATTGCCTGTCTTCTAGGGTCCAAGGCCTTGCATTCACATAGGTTGTGGTATGCGGTTTCTATTGCCCCTTCACACACTCTGCAGCTTGCGTCCTCAATGTAAACCCCAATTTTCTGTAGGTGTGCTTTCAGTACACAATGTCCTGTTGGGAGACCTATTAATGTACGAACGTGATTCCTACTATAATTTAGTAGTTCGTCAGCCTTCTTTGCTGATGACTCCTTAAACTCCTTAACTTCTTAAAAGCTTTGCCATGACTTTGCCTGGTTGTATTTTCCCAGTATTCTTTATGTTGTTCTTGGACCCACTTTCGCACCTGCCCTTGTACTGTGTTCTTAGACACTCCCAGGGCAGGTTCTGACCCACGTATGAAGACGATGATCCTATCTGCGCTAGTTGATCGACCTTTTCGTTGCCTACGATTCTCGAATGACCGAGCGCCCACAACAAAGTAACTTTATTGCGTTCCGGGAGCGGATTCGGTTCCCGTCGCATTCCCAAACTAACCTTGATGTCACTTTAGGGTTCGATAGTGTCCTGACTATCCGTTGCAATATAGATCCGCTTATTACCATAAACCCTAACTAAATTATTTTCTTCCCAAATCTATCTTTTACCCACTTCATTATCATTCAATGCTATTTGTTTTTAGTTAATGCTCTTCTAATGAAAAAAGTATAGACATGCAATTGCAATATAAGATAAAGAGATTACAGAACAAAATGAGTTCTTGATTTTTGACCACAAAGGGAAATTAGGAATGGTAAGAAATTGGTAAGAAATTAAATTGTCATTTAAATAGAATTCCAATTTGATTGAGGTTAATTTTGATCATTTGCTGATTTAGGTTTGCCGAAGATTCATTAGGAGCTAGAGTACATGTGAATATACTCCTTAATTAGAGGACCTGTTCCACATATCTGTTACCCTTTCATTTAACTAATCAAACTAATGGAAGAAACATTTCCAGCTCCCCTAGAAAATTTGTTGAGCTTAAAAAGAACAATTTTGGCATACCCATTAAGTGAATATCAATTTCAAAATATGTTTTCTTGAAGTTTCCTCAAGTTTTATTTCTTAGTTCTCTCATATTTGTGTTGCTTACGTTTAAGGAAAAGTAGGCATTATTGGATTACTATTTTTTGTAATTATTGGAGCACCGTTTTTTAATGAAAAATGGAAACTTTTATTTTTGAAGTCAGTTTCTACACTTATGAATTAACAATTGTCGACATTTAGGATATTACTGCGTACGCATGTATGTAAAATAGTCTTCACTGATCTTAATCACGCCGAAACGTGACCATTCCCTCAACTTTCACAATATGTAAAATTAAAAGCAGTTGCGGGCTAGCATCCTTTGATGTACATACTGCGTTGAATTCGTATTGAACGTAAGCAACTTTCCATGAACATGTCAAAAAGAGAAACACAGGTACATCTTACACGAAAGGATAAAAACGAATCTGATTTCAATTTCATAACTCAACACCACATCTCTGAGAGATGTGCTTTTAATTTAAAATTCAACGTATGTATATGATATGTGTGCATATCAAAACAGTATAAACAATGTTGACACTGTAAAAATCTTAAGAGTTATCGAATAAAAGTTTAATACACTTAAATATAATGGTAGTAATTACTGCCCATATATTGCGAGATTACGAAGGATTGTGGTATCTATGACGAAAATTGGGTTACCACGTTGGTAATGCTAGCATTGTAGAAGATATGTAGGTACTGCTAACAACTATTTTAATAGTTAAAATAAACTGCATGTATGTAAACCAATTGAATCGCTAAGAAAGATTTGCTCCCGTTAAAGTTAATGTGACTGGTATGCCACAGCCAAATACAGGAGCAGAAGAAAGTGCATCTAAAAGCAAATTAAAGTCTGTTTCTCTTTTAATTAATTACAGGGGAATATACTTTTCCACGGAAATATTTTAGGATTTATAGCTAAACATTTACGTTCACATTTTCAAATGAAGGAATGTATTATGCTATTGTGCTCGGTGTTGTTTGTCCACGCACGAGTTGTGTGCGTTATTCAAAATGGTCATAAACTATAAAAAGAACTGAAAGTAGAATTGCAACATAATGTTGTATATGAGGGCACTACATATTAAGGAATATTTTAAGTAAAATTACGGAAATATTTTATCGACTCAACACAATCTTTGCTGTCAGTTATTACTCTTTAGACTCGTCTTTGAAACTGTGGTACTTCACTACACACTTCGCAAAAAACGTAAAATATATTCCATGCTCCACAAATAAATAAAAAACTTGGGTGCTTATTTCAACTATGAAGTTGCCACTTTGATTAGATCCTTCCGTCAACAACACTAATGAGTATTGCTGTCGGATTTTGAGCCTAAATAATGTTTATAACGCAATAATTTCAGAGTTTTTACAATGATATTCTGTCATAATCTAACATTCTTAACAAAGAGAAAATTTCATAAGCCGCAGAAAATTTTAGGAAATCATGAAATTTTACTCGTGGTATGTGTACACATATTAATTAGTGTGTGCGCGTGTACTGTGTGTGTGTAAATATATGTAATATACAGTGCGGACGTAAATTGTGTGCCCCCCCCTCCCTTCGTAACTTTTGAAAGGAATGAGATAGAGAAACGAAACAAAGACGAGGTGAAATTACAGGTAAATTACGATATTTTAGTTATATCGAGATGCACTGGACTCAAAACGTAAGATAGATGGCGTTGTTATCTTTAAGATTTTAAATGGAATGTATGTTCATATAAAACCTCATCTGTAAGATATTTTTATTATGTTATTACGTTATTAAGTCGGGATCTTATATCTATTTTTGTGAAAAATAAATTAATTATATCTTATAGACGTACTAGTTAGTATTAGTTATGCTCTAATAACAGTTATATTATCCATACATAACAAATAACCTCAATCTAAAATTTACATATGAATGTCACTGGCGGTATGACAAAACATGATGGTGACAGGTAGCTGTAGGACAATACGACACCGACATATAAATGCCTAACTAAAATCATTGCTATCAGGGCCTTCTATATAAATGCTATACTTGCAGTTTATCCGGCCATGCCCGGCAGCAATATTCCCATGATGACAATGACAGGGGCAATTTAAACACAACAAACGTGTATCACTGATCATATAAGAAAAGCACCGTAAAGTGGCGCTCACAATTAAATAAAAATAGTGCCTTGAACTAAAGATACGCAAGGCCGGCTAGACTTTAAGCCGTGATTGCTACAGTTGAATTGCTAAACAGATGCTATATCGCAGCTATGTAATATCAACTCGTTATATTTTTATCAGGTCAATCAGACGGCTTGCTTACAAAGGACAGTCTGTCACATTTCCTTACATTTGTCACAATTGTTTAGCGTTTTGGTTTGGTTATTGTCACTGTGATACCCCTCCATTCTACACCATAAAAAATTCACCTCCTAAGAAGAGACCTCCAAAACATTTTACTGTGGAAGACGGGGTTGTTTTGTATATATTTAAAAACTAACAAGAACAGCCAGGCACGTCTAAAGTTGGAAGTGTTGCAATGACAGCAGGCAGCGGGTGTCTTTTTAGAAACAATAAAAAATAGTATATTTATAGCACTAGAATTATTTTACTTCGTATTCCATAGTATTTACAAAGAGGAAACCAAATTTAATGTTGTTTCTGTCAAATCGTTTACAGAGGTAACCAAGTTTCTAATTTTTAAGTATACTTATTGTTTTATTATTATTATTAGTATCATTATTATCAGTATTTTTAATACTAATGTGTAATTCGCCTGTGAAGATTGACGTGTCCCGAATTAATTATTATTTTGTGTCGGAGGAGTAATCCGAACAGGGTGTTTATTGTATTTCGTCTGGTAAGCAAAAAGATTAATTCCAATTGTAAATATTAATTTTAGAAATACGATAATCGAATCTGTCAATGCGCAACTTGTGTGCTCACTTTCTGAACAGAATCATATTTGGAACTAGAACATTTTCTTCTTAAAAATCTGCACGGCAGAATGCATGCAGTTGTTGACACATTTTGTGTGTGACATTGTGCGAAAAAAAGCTTGTATTAAAGAATGAATAGCATTATGTATGGAATTATGCATCCTGTCAAGTTTGAAGTATATTAGATTTGCGCGCCAGTCTGTTTAGTTGGGTTCGCAGACCACCAGAGGGATAGGCACACAATTTTAACGTTAAGCGCACCATCTCTCCTTACTATATTATCTCTGGGGGTAATGCCAAATACTAATTTATCGACCTTCATTCTGCTGTGTGGTGGTGCGAATCGGATTTCGGTGTTCACATCACGGCGGTATTGCTAACCATATCTGTTGGGTTATTCAACTATAGACGTATAGTCCTCGCAATTAAGTAACCGATCTTTGACATTTTGTCGTTACATGACCTGGTTGCCATAGCATTGCAACGCATATCATATGATTTGGCAGATATATAGATAGGTTATGGTTTAAAAATAAGAAAACCATCAATACTAAGCAGAATGTCAAAACGACAAATGTCGGGTAAGCATACAATAGCATTACAATCCATCCTTTACTTAAGAAGGTGGGAACGAGTAAGCACAATTTAATACACATCCTTGCAAATGCGTAACTGAATCACACTCGAGAAAACACATTTCTGGTACTTTCTATATATTACTAACAGAAAACGACGTAGATAGATACAAATCATTTATCACGATTTATTCATCTTTGAATGATTTATGTGTGCATTTATGCGTATATATTGTTACTTAGGTTTGCTTACTTAATTCACCTGAGACGCTGCCTTTGAAATTAGATCTATCTACTATTCAATGTCTTAATTATTAGTTTGCCCAAAATATAGAAATCTTCATTACTGCTTCAATAAATTTTCAGGGGAGGTAGACAGTAGAAAAATAAATGCCAGTAAGCGATCCGTGATGCATGACCAGTAAATATAAATTTTGCGATGCTTCGCTTTGATGTATGGCTCATTTGCAAAAAGAATCTGATAAGAAAACCTTACCATGCAACAAAAAGATTTTTGTTAATTACGAAGCCCTTGCGCTTTATATATCAGGAACTATACCATAAAATTTATAAGCATCTATGCGACATATGTGAATTGCATTTACAGTCTTAGCCATTTTAAAATTTGAAAGGTTACAGAAAAGTTACAAAATTCTAAGTATTATTTTCTTGGAATCTCAAATTTTGACGTTGACATTTTTACTATTATGGAATCCACGTATTCCCAAAAACACGTGTTCCGAATTAATCAATTTGTTGCGAGATTCGAAGTTATCCGATATATTGTGTTTCTGATAGAAAAGGTAAACACTTCAACGTTTTATTCAATTCTACTTGACGAATGAACGGATATTGGTAACGAAGTAATTGTTCGCTGTTTGTAAGATTTGGGTGCCAAAGAAAATTGAAAGAATTTCTCTGTTCCGCAAGTTTACTCGGTAAACCAATCAACTGCGAAATTTTCAAGTGGCTTAATGGTTATTTTCAGAAATATGGAACTGAATCGAAGAAGTATATTGGAATATGCGGAGCTTGCGAAACAATACGAGGCAATCGTTCAGGTGTTGTTACAAAAATAAAAGATGCTGCACGTGCATTGTATTATTCATCGTGAACATCTTTCGGTGAAAAAAAATCTCGAGTGCAGGATAATCTAGTAGTTAAGATTGTAATTTGGTCAATGTTCGATTCCTTCTGAAGAAAAGATGTCGAAACGTATTCCTCTTCTTTTCCATGATAAGGTGAACTGGTTATCAAGAGGTGAAACCCGACACTTCCGAGAAGCTCCAGTAAGTAAAGTTCTGGCACAAAATATTAGGAAAGTCCAAAATCGTTTGTAACAATGATGAGCTTAACAAATCTTTACAAGGACATCTTGCAAACGTGACTACAAAACGAGAAAAAATGGATGTGTGTGAAAAGAAAATATTACAATGGCAAAGGCAATTATTTGAAGAAGATTTGGAAATATTCCCTAATCATGAGTATATCAGAGGAATAGTATATAATAACTCTTGTTTAAACATAATTTAAAGCCGCTCTCAGAATATTTCGCTCGTTTGATCCAAAGCAAGAGAATTCCAGAATTGGTAGTACGTGGATAATAAACCCATTTTAAACGACAACAATTTGAGTATAAATGAAAAGGTACAATTTAATCTAGTACAACTAGATTCATAAAATTTGTGATTAATTTAGAAGATATGGCAAACAATATCACTAAAACAAACATGCCGGGTGTGGGTACGTATGTGTTTGTGGAATAATATAAAACGAACAAATGACGTACGCGGATTGCAATCGAACAAAAGTAAAAGGAGATAGCTGCGCTAATCCGTCCGGAAAAATCGATTTCCCATTCGCACGTGGTTACATTTCAATTACCACTGCGAAATACCAATTCGCCTATGCGATTCGCAAATCAATTAAAATCGAGTTTAGAACTTGCATTCACGCAGTACTGCTCGCAAGAATCAACACGCGAGAGGATTTATAGTTTCACTTCACGTCCGACTGAACTTTGATAGATAATGTTGAGCGGTTGGTCGATTTTCTAAATTCAATTCGTTCATATCGCATTGGATTCTTTTTGCCTTAGTATCGCATACATATTATATAGAAATCTATTCGTTACACATATGTATGTGGTCGTGAATTAACAAAACAAAAGCTGTATGCATTGTGAATATTGTGGGCGAGCTAATAATTGAGGCACCGCTTGCAAAGA
Organism: Osmoderma eremita; assembly: GCA_031763485.1. Lineage (NCBI taxonomy): Eukaryota > Metazoa > Arthropoda > Insecta > Coleoptera > Scarabaeidae > Osmoderma > Osmoderma eremita. The sequence continues at coordinate 56,301 of JARFOC010000360.1, read as the reverse complement.
AAGAGAGTGAGTGGCGTTTTATGCGTATAACTCTTCATGGAGAAAAAGGGTTCGTATAAACAAAAAATATAAGTATGCTTTTCATTATTATATAAAGCCACCAAGACCAACATCCAACGTACTGTCCGAGCGAGAGGTATACTACATTACTGGTCCTGTTGGGTTGGGTTTGGTGGCTTGTTTATTGCTGGTGTTTAGCATTCGGAAGAATGCCCACGACATCTGGTAGGTGGAAAATCGAGTGCGTCTTTAATGCTTGCACCTCTTTCATTTCTTTTGCTAGTATGGTGGTTCCAGCAATAAAAACCGTGGGGCCGTAATGGTGCTTCATTGGTTACAAAGAAATTGATAAATTTTCCTGGAGTTTATTGGTGCACTCTGTATATGTGTAGTTATGTTGCTCGAAAGTTTTGGCCAAAAAATAGAAGGTGCTCATATGTAGCTATGCGAATGCTGAAGTTTGTTACATGAAACTTATATTTAAATTAATAGCATTAGATCTTGTTATATCCTTATACATAAAACTATAATCTTTTTTTGCCTTCGGGATCATAACCCATGCGCCATCAGTAAGTAAGGCCACCGGTAGGTGAGTTAACTATAGAGAAGTCACAAGGGAATATACAGAGGGGTTTTTATATTTCAAGTTTTTCTTTTTTTACAAAATTAATAGGGCTGTCGCATATATTTTTCTTATTAAGGCTCAAAAGACACATACAATATTTGTGGGGAGCGGAATGGACTCTGAAATTACGAAATGATATAAATGATTGATACTGTTACTGTCTGACGGACAAGCGAGAAATATGTCGCAAAAACACGCATTTTCTTCGCCACATATACATAAAGGTGCCTCGATAATATTAATTTTAAATAGATGGGCCGAATACCTGCCATGATCAAATCTTAACCGGGAAATAGTGATGCGATAGAATCGTGGAAGGCTGTGGATTGAGTACCACGAGTTGGTTTTGGTTTCTGGGTGTATATAAGCGTACCGTGTCAACCTATTAGTACGTATTTTTCCAGTAAGAGTCCCACCCCTGCGCCCAATATGATTTTCTTAGCAATATTCACAACCTCCGCATCACAAAGTACCGGCTGATAGGCACGTCCAGAAGTGCAGCTTCCTTTAGCCAGTTGATCGACTATGTCGTTTAGTTGTATTCCTGAATGGCTTTTAACCCAATAAAATTCCCCGTGGGTTGAACGTTTTTTAAAATTATTTAAGGCATTGAAAATATCTCTAATGATGGGGTGCATATTGTAGGGCTGCTTGCAATGTTCTTAATACGCACATCGGGTCGGTCATGAATACTATATGATTATGAGATGTCGTTAAACCATATTTGAGTTCCTCCTAGATAGCAACTGCCTCTGCAGTAAAGATGTTAGCGTCCGAATCTAATTGGAACTCCATTTTAACGTTCTTCCTGTCATGATGGGTGTGGTATGCGCACCCGCACCCCTTCTCACGTTTAGATCCATCCGTATATATTAGCAAGACGTTTTTAACGTATCTACAATTGAAAGGAATATTTGCCGGTCATGTTTGACTCGGCCAATAAATTTAGGGAAAGAGAAGCTACTAGAATCATAATATTCAAATAGCGATAAATTAAGTATGGATGGAGCATATATACTTGAAACTTGACTGTAAATCTGAAAGCAACAGCTAAACGCGGCGAGTCTTTTTTAACCCAATATACATTAGTTAGATCTTGAATAGATAATGTAATTATTTTAATAAGCAATAACGGGAAACATTTTGAATTTAATTTGTAAATATATTTCACAGCCAAAAACTTTCTACGCAAGGGGTTCCTGGACTTCTATCTGAAGGGCGGCAGTGGGTGTGGATTTCATTGTGTCAACACACAACCGTAGAGCTTTATTTTGTACAATATCCAGTTATTGTTGCTTAGATGGTAGATTGTACAGCCATAGGCAATGATAGATCTTATACGCGCTCTATAGATGTTCATCGATCACTGCCCCACGATACCTTCATCATCCTCTCATCAAATTCAGAGGTTTCTCGCATTTTGCAACGCACTCATTAATGTGTCTTGTTCATTTCAAATTATAATTTATATGTACACCCAGGTATTTCACATCTTGCCGAACAGGAAATTTACTTTGCCCCAATTGTATTTTGCCCACTGGTATCACCCTCTTTCGTGAAAAAAACATAATGTTAGTTTTCTTGAGGTTCCAAATCTAGGGTATTAGATGCTAGATAATTTCCTAATTTGTTTACGTTGATTGTCATGATTGAGATAAGAACGTCTAGATTTTTATTACTTACATAGAGACAAATAACGTCAGTATTTTGTATACTATTGAGATGTGTTAAAACTATAGATTAATATACGTAGTTTTGTATTGCAGAAAGCAGTAAATCACCATTGAGTACTTATTTAAAGATTTGCGGTGACGACCACAGTAACACATGCATTTTTTAATAATGAAATACGCCAAGCGAAAACGACTTTGTGCATACTTAGGAAAGTTCAAGTAACAATAACTTAAAGACTAATTTCATATCGATTTCTAAATATATACATCCTAGTCCTTATTACAAAACAACGTAACTTCCGTATGTTGGATTTTCAGAAGAAATTGGTTATTTCACGACCTTTTCTGTGGACAAATATAAAACGCTCACTCGTGATATTCTCCGAAGGATCGTAAATGTTCTGGTTTTAGTTCCATAAACCTACATTCTCAAAGCGTAGAATTCATTTTAAATGCACAAGCAAATCGTGTATTTACAGAAAATCTTTACATAATCCTAAGCAATGTGCCATCTCAAAACAAAGAAAGTGTTGCTGATCGTTGAATATAAACGTAAAATCGAACTGTTAAACGTAATATATAGACGCGGAATTCATTAATTTGGAATTGCCGGGTTACGTTCGCACCTTTCACTAAAGCTGGCGTAAAAATAATGCTGACCGGTCATATGTTTTTAACAATGTAAAAGTTTTCATGAATGTTTTGAACCAGTTTGGCGTGATAGAAAGTTTTGAATTAAAAAAATATAAGCGCTCGTATAGCATATGACCGTAAATTTATCAGCATTGCTCTGTTTTTTTTCTCATTTTATGTGTACGCCTCGAGGGGCATCGAATTCGAAAGCCAGTTCATATTCGATAGCCCCAAGCTGTTATGGTATTACACTTGTGTAATACATACACAAGTAATTTTGCTACAGCGCAATATTGTGCAGATAATACACCAACGATATTATTTACAATTCACTCGTTTCTAGATTATGTATTACGCAATATCAATATATGAATTTGGGAAAGTAATGTGGTGCTATTTAGCACCTGTAATCATGTTGTCATGGTGCACAAAATAGCCGCTCTCTCCCAATAACTTTTTTATAATTATTCACATAATACCCAAGAAGTAAATCAATACATTTCGTTCATGTATTTTCCTGGGGCTACATTATAGCACGCTTTTTTGAATGAGATATAATTTTGCAAAATGTAATATTTTCTTTGCTTTACCGATGACTACACAAAAGCTTAAATAAAATTAGATTTGCATGGATAAAAATTGTATTTCATGCACACCCTTCTAACAAATTCCTAAATCGAATATAAAATACTCGCATATAATTTCGAAATTTTGAAAGGCCTATAACTAAGTAACGTTAATCTAATCTTTTTAAATTTAGTGTTTTTTTGTGTTCAAAAGATTTACATCCCATGTTTGACTAATTTCCTAAATATGAACTGAACCCCGCAATGGTTCCTAATGAGGTGCAATTCGTTTTGGGCAAACCTCTTCCAATTCAACACATTCTGATTCTTTCGTAGACGTGCTATAGTTTGCCCTCCTTTGGGGTGGTAGTGGTACCTTTAATAGGCGGCCTTAGGCCATCCTCTCAACATGGTGGTACCAATTGCCTTGTTAATGGTTAATTTTATTTTGCATCCGATAAGTAAAGGGCACGTATTTTCAGTTCATTTTGGGCCGTACTACCCAACTAGCACAATAGGTATCTGGGAACGTAATTACGGCAATTAAAATGACTTTGAAGTATGTCGCGACATAACATTGGAACGTAAAAAGATTACTACTACTACCAAAATGGGGAATAATTTCGTGGTAATATTAACGGATCTGCCTCGGTATATGGCTACGGTCGCTGAAACGTGTCAGGGTAGTAGACGAGCCAATAGTTCATATATGTCTGACGTATATATTTCTTTCTTTCTCTTTCATGTTATCTTCTTAGATTTTGTTTCAGGTTATTATTATTGTATATGTACACATAAAGCCACTGTGTACAAAACAAAATGAAAGCGTATAAGTATTGTAGAATGAAAAGATTACAAAATATTAAGTTACTTTTGGGTGTAAAATTTAAACGAAAGCCAGTTCACTGTAAAATTTGGGGACCATACATCTAAATTTTTTATGCGCCCTTATAATCTCAATTTTTCCCTAATTTTTTTTTCTAAATGTTTTTTTTAATTATATAATAATGTGAACATATAATTTTAAAGTCAACATAAATTCAAGTTTCTAATCTGAAATAAATTATTAAGCAAGTATTTTTGAAATCGATAAAAATATCATTGAATAAGCTTGTTTATCGCTTAAAAATTTATCATTTTTTTATATCAATTTTATTTTCTCGATAAAAATGGATTCCCTCAAAAATATTTACTTTAAAGTAACTTAAACTGAAAAATTCAACTT